>VWZK01008623.1:45843-68938 GCA_013396935.1 Baryphthengus martii | reverse complement strand
GCCGCGCCCGTGGGTGCCCGGGAGCAAACCAGGGCCAGGCCCAGCTCCGCGCCGAGAGCCGGTGCCGGGAACCTCCGCCCCAAAAGCTCCTGGGTCTGCACCCAGGAGAAGGAACCTCCAAAGGGGAAAATATCGCCAGATTTACTGACACAGCGAGAGCCGCGATGGTCGCCGGGATAGTTTGTACCCAACGCGCACAGGCTCTGGATGCCTGTGCCGGGGGATGCCGAGGTCACAGCACGAAGCGCTATGAGGAAAACACTTTGAAAAAAGCCCACGAGACGGTGTAAAGTCCTGTGGGGCACCAGCGTTTCACTTTTAAAAGGCTGGTTACACTGGAGCTGGTAGGTGAGGGCCATGGGATGTAGGAAATAGGCTCTCTGTGGAGAGAGCTCAGACAACACCTGAACGCAGAAGGACACAAGTCGAGGGAACACAATAGGGGCCTGTACAAGGAGAGCTGCGAAAGGAGAAACGAAGCACACCCATTACCATCACACCCTGCACGGCAGGGCCCGATCCTGACAGACCAGGTTTAACACCCACATGTGCGCTCCGTCACTTGGGCTGGTGCCTCACAACAAAAGCATGCACCCCCCAGTGGGTTGTTACCTCTTAAGCTGTCCACAAGACAACGTGGGTCCTCCTTGTCCCAGCCTCTATTGCTTTCACAGGTTCCTGGTGTCTTTATCACTCTCTCTTTCTTGCCCAGTTATTTCTGCTCATTTAATTTCACCACCTTGTAATTTCCCACCTCTAGCCTGGCTACGTCACCCGGCCGTTACGCTCCTCTCCCCTCCAAACGACGCTTTCTCCCAGTTGGTTTTGCCTTGCACACCAGCCTCCCACTCCACACCAGTTGCAGGAGCAGACCCTTACCTCACCGTAACACGTCAGTCGTTCGTCGCTCACGGTTCGAACGTGGCATCTTTTCACAGGCGCTTGCGCGACGCTCGGCAGAACGTCCAACACCGAGCAGCCCAGGCAGCGCCCAGGCTCCTTCCACACCCCGCAGAGTCAGGAAGATCTCAGCAACAGATGGAAACAAAAGCCACCGATAACGGGTGACGCTGAGGAGCGAGGTGCTGGCACCTGCGAAGAGCAGCCGGAGGCAGGAGTTGTCTGAGCAACTGCTGGGCCTTCCAGCTTCCCTAGTGGGAAGGGGCAGTGGCTGTGAGGTGCTGAAGGGAGGAATTTTTAAACATTTGGGTTTGTTAACCTTTCATCTGCCTCAGTTGCAGTGCACTCCATAACAGAGAAACCACGCCACGTTAACCTGTGACTGAACACGACATTTTATTTCTGGGCAAAATGATCAACTAGTGCAACGCATCGGTCGGTGCAGCACCCTGACAGAAATCACCAGGGTAGCCAGGAAAAAAATGGGGGTGACTACAGGAACTGTAGGACAGATGAGAATCGGCCATCAGGAAACAGAAAGAAGAGATTTAAAATTTAAGACCAGCTCGAAGCGTTTGTACCAAAGGGCAGGAAGGTCTCAGCTGCGGTTTCCCAGAACGTGGACGGGCAGCACAACGCAGCAAACCTGGGATGTTCTGGAGACGGTTCCGTTGCCGGATCTGCCTAAAGCAGCATCAGCATCGGTCTGATGCCGATGGGAGCAGAAGGGATAACGCTGAAGCTCTGCTTCAGGACCTGTGTGAGAGATCCAGGCCTGGATTGTCAGGAAGGACCGACAGGCTGCTTTGGTAGGAACTCCACAGACCTGCCAGTGAAAATCCAGGAATCAGCTCATCCAAAAAAAAGCCACAAATGCAACAAAAATATCCTTGGCTGTAAATTCAGGTTATTCCAACCACCTTCGTGTTTAGCGAAAGACAAAGGTCTGAGCAGTGCCAGTAGCGACCAGCTGTCCTTCCACAGTCCCCTCGGCTCCTCTTTCCCTGCTCCGGCCGCCATCCGAGAGGGACAGGCGCTCGTGCCCACGTCAGCCATACCCAGTCTCATTGTTCCGCTGGTGCTCCGAGAGCCCAAGAGCCATAAAACCAGAGACCTGCACAAGGGACAGCACAGGCAGGAAAACGCCGACAGACCAGGGGTTACCTCGCTCACGCTGAACCGGACACCTGGACAGATGGTGCCGTTTCCCACATTATCCCCTCTCTTCCTGCGTGTCGGCCGTGCAGGGACGTACCAGGAACCCACAGGGCTTCCAGAACTGAAACCTGCACGAGTCACCACCGGGAACCAGACGGAGAACAGCCTTCCACGGGTTAAGGCCAAAGAAAACACCAGCGGTTTGTGCAGCCCTGTCGCCAGGTGTATCCGTGCAGGACTGAAGCTGGGGATTCGTTACCCCTTTTGCCCAAGCGGTCAAATCTAAGGCGAGGGACTCGGGGAGAAGTGTTTCACAGCTGGGGCAGGCAGGGTGGGGAGAAATGGGAATGGACTGGAAGCAGCTGAAGAAGAACTCAGATGAAAGTCTCCTGGGAGCATGAGGTACCTGTCTACTCTTGCTCAAGAGCCTGCATCTGCTGGGGCAAGAACTCCAGCCTTGCTTTCCAGGGAAGCAACCATGGCGTCCTCGACTGGTTTGGGTTGGAAGGGACCTTTAGAAGTCCCCTGGGGCACCCCCCTGCAGCAATCCCGTCAGAGGCAGGAGGGGTCTCAGCAGAGGTGCTGGGGCTCACAAGCTCTTTTCCCTGTTACACTGAAAACAGAATCCTGGCGTGATGGCAGTTGGAAGGGACCTCTGGAGATCATCTCATCCAAACCCCCTTGCCACAGCAGGGTCACCTGGAGCAGGTGACCAGCGATCCAACTCGATCCTATTTGAGAACCCGAGAACCACCCTGCGCAGCTGGAGCCAGGCTCCCGTGGCGCGGTGCTTGGCGGTCTCTCTGGTCTCTCTCAGGTGGTGCCTTTGGGCCCCCAGGGAAACCCCGTGGCCCCGAGCGCTGAAGTTGTGACCCCTCTGCTGAGAGGGAACCGGTGATGCCGAGGCCAGGACACAAAGGCCCATCCAGAGCAGCCTGTCAGCCTTTGCTCCCTGTTGGTGCCGCTCCTTCTGGGCATCAGAAAAGCTGAACTTTTACAGGTCAGGCCCAGCCTGTCTGCTCCAGCACTCGGGCAGATGGGTCTCATCCTTACCCCAAACATTTTTGGGATGTTTTCCTTAGAACCTGGAGCCTCCTCTGACAGCTGCCACCGGACAGAGCTACTGCAGCTGGTGCAGCTGCACTGTGACGGCTGCTACTGTGACAGGGCAACGAGGCACCGGCTGCTCGAGCCTGATCCTCACCCGCCCCCGGCTTTGCGACGTGCCGGGCCCCCGGTAACACCACAGCCACCAGCAAGCCCCCAGCTTGAGAGCCACAGCAAGATAAATGTCGGCAGGTTTAAGCCCTTCATGTCATTCAGGCCATTGCTGCAGATCCTCCCCGCCACCAATGAAAGCACCCTACGGTGCCGGGCCTGGCATGGACGCCAAGGGACAGCGCTCGTCACCCATCTCCGCCTGGACACGGAGCTGTTGACCGCAGCTCTTTGGATGTGACCGTCCAGACAATCCCACCAAACCGCCGCGTCTCCGACCCAGGTACGAGGATGCCGTGGTGGGGCTGTGCTGCCGGCCGCGCACGCATCCAGAGGTACCTTCTGTCAGACGTTCGACTTGTCAAGACGTTTACGAAGCCGATTCCATAAAACACCGTGCACAGAAACTCGAAGGCCTGGGCTGTCACCCTTTGACCTGAGCTCCTCCCCTGCTCCAACTTTCACCCACTTTGGATTTTAAACCAGCAGCAGCAGCACAAGGAACTCCTAGCGCAGCCTCTGCTCTCTTACCTCCAGCTGCAGCGCAGGAGCAACCCACAGAAGAGAGAAGCTGGACAGGCCAAGCCACGGCACAGGCTTTTGGGTTTTCTTTAGCAGAAATAATAAAGCTCTGGAGCAATTAAAAATAGGGAAGTTTCTCCTGCACCGCAAAGGAAAGCGCAGAAGAGCTGTGCCACGAACCCAGGGCTCCGGCGAGCTCCCGGCACGCAGCGCTGCGAGGTCAGCGGGACGCGGCGGCAGGGGCCGAGGCAGCTCCAGCACGGGGCAGAGGGGCCGAGCGCCAGCACAGGGTATCTTGTGGTCTGCCTTCAGGAGAAGAAAATTCAGGTTAAGAAACGCAGAGAGCAGCGGCTGGGGCGTGACCGAGGAAAGGAGGGAGCTGATCCTGAGGGCCTGGGCTGTCAGAAGACAAGCTGAGCACGATGAGCCAGCTCTTAACTCAGAATGGGTGTGAAAACAGGGAAGCAGAAAGGCTATTCCAGCTGACAGGCAATGTTAGTACAAAGAGAAGAAAACAAATTAATCGGAAATAAACCGCAGGTAGAAATTTCTAGCCTACAACCTAAGGGCTCTTTGGGGTGTTTGAAACAAAATACAAAAATTTAATTTTAATACCATCTCAAAGCTGAGAAGCAGCCCCCGACCGCAGGGCCCCTCAGGGTTCCCTGCTGAAGCTCCTCTGGGATCCTTCTTCCTTTATTTGAATTTCTAAACTAAACCGATGGCTCTCCCCAGGTCCGCGCTGCGCACCCGTCGTGCGTAACAAGCAACAGAGTAGCCCCCCCTGTACTTAAAATAATTAACAGGAACTAATTCTGTTCCTACTCGTTAGCCAGACAGAAAGCCTACCAAGATAAATGCATTTAAGCTTTGTAAATAGTACTAAAGCTTCGGGTCCTTGACAAAAAAAACCAAAACCTCAAACCGCGCTTTGGGGCAAGGCGCCTGTCCGTGCAGCCGACTGCAGCGGGCCGGGCGCGTGAGCCACAAACACGCTGTGGGTGCCGTGCAGCAGCGCCATNCACGGGCAGGTCTCCCCAGCAGGATGGTCCCACCGGCACCACCTGAGCTCCGGAAACATCGGACGGAGAGACTCCCTCCTGCACTCCCCCCACTTGCGGCCCGTCTCTGGGGGAGCCGCCGTTGCAGCCCCGGAAACGCGCAGCAAGACAGTGACCCGAGCACTCCCAAAGCGAGCGCCCGGCTCCTCTTTGGGCCCGGGGAGGCCAGAACTGCACCAGAGCCGGCCAGGGCCCGTGCCCGGTAACGCAGACAGGGAGGCACACGCACACCAGCTTGCTTTGCGCTTTTATCCAAACTACGAGTACATCACAGAGACCGGTGCCCGCCCTGCAGTGTTCTTTACGCGTAGCTAAAAAAAACCCAGACAGGCAGAGGAGGCCGGGGCCGAGTCCTTCGAGTAGAGTTCATGCCGAGAGGTCACTGTTATCAAATCTCTCCTGGTCGTACACCTCTGCCACCACCTTCCTGCCGGCAAACCAGCGCCCGTTCAGAGCCTGGATGGCTTTGTGAGTCTCTGAGGCCATGGAGAACTCCACGAAGATCTTGACGATGATCTCGGCATCCTCCTCCTCTCCTTGCTTCTCCTGGTAGATGATGACCCTGTTTACAGCCCCGAATTTGCCGCATTCTTCTGTTACTTCTCCCTCCAGGTCGTCGTCGATGTCCTTTGGATCCACCATGTTGCGAAGCACCATGACCGTGGACTGCAAGAGAAGGGACACGTGAGTTACTGCACCCGAGGGACACCCAGGTTCAATCTGCAAGCCCACGTCAGGCCGCGCGGTTCCCGAGCGCCACCGGCGGTTCCGGTGCTACCGCCACGCTCCACGAAACCAACAAAGCCCCAGGTTCTCAGGGATCAATTTGTACATTCTCTCTGCAGGCTCCCAAAGCGTGGACGAGCCCGTCTCGCTGCCGCTGTGCTGGCTCGGCCAGGAGAGCTCCGGGCCATCTGCTGGGCTTTGCTCAGACACACCTGAAGCACAAAGGACCTGGAGACCTCTCTAATTTTTCACGTGCTGTTCCTATCCAGTTATTTCTTGTTTTATCATCGTCAACACCACTGTCACATTTGCATTCCTTGGAAAAATTTTCCTCATCTCTAAGTAAAGTGGAAGGATCAAGCAGCTCGTTCAGACCCAACACTGCCCAGGAGCCTTCTTGCCAGGGGATAACAACACACGAGTCGGAGCACCCACAACACACCCCTGGGACCCATCCTCCACCGAGCTCTTCAGTGACCGAGCACCTCTCTGCCTGAGGTTGGAAGGGACCTCTGGAGGTCAGCAGCTCAGGCAGGACCCGGAACAAACCTCTGGTCATACCCAAACCAGAAGCCTGACGAGATGACCCTCTAATAAATAAATCTGTTCTCCTTGATGTCCTGACTTTTTCCATCACTCTAATATTTTCCACCATTCATTCCCGTCCTCTTTTCACACTGTAACTTCTGTGAAGTTTTGTTTTATGAACACCAGAGAGTTTCATCCTACAGTGAAGGGTTGTGGGGAAAAAGCTGGACTCGACAAGTGGGACTGGATTGCCCCTGACTGTGCACCCGTCTTGACTCTAATTACAAGCCAAAAGGCCACGGGGGTTTGCTTTGATGATGCAAAGTAAACAGAGGGTTTAACCAGACACCTCCCAGCCAAGCCTCCTCTGGCCCAGCGACTGCTCTGAGCCCGCAGAGAAAGTCGGAGAAGATCCCAAAGGCAGAGCAAGAACCGACAGCAGCAGGTCGCCCGCGCAGCCCCACGCGAGGTGCACCTACGGCGCGGAGCCGTGCGGCTACACCGCGTCAGGACGGACTCGCACCCCGCGGCCCCGGGGCCGTCTCCTCGCGCTCACCTCCTGCTTACGCAGCAGCTTCTGCATCACCATGTGCCGGGCGCTGCTGCCGGATATGCTCATGTGCTCCTGCTCGCTCAGCATCTCCGGCCGCTCTGACTCCTGGAACACCTCCTCCTCTTCCTTCTCCTTCTTGACCTCCATCAGGCCCAGCGCCGGGGGACTGGCCAGGATGGGGTTCACGACGCCCACTTGCGGGATGGTGACGGGAATGGGGGGGCGCGCGGGGGTGACACCTGTGAGAGCACGGGCTCTGTAGCACCAGGAGCCGACGCTCGGCACCGCTGGGGCTCACGTCAAGTGACAGAGGGTCACAGAGTCTGGGTGAGCTGGTTTGCTCTGCAGCCACAGCAGCCAGGGAGACAAGCGGCGCCAGCACTCGACGTGTGAGTCACGTACGTGCCCAGGAGGGAGACGTCGAGCGCTGGGTTTTTCACGGAGTAACCATTATCCCGATTCTCACTCGGGATGCCCCGAGTCCTGCTGTGAAGTTCATGTCCCTGTCGTGTCTATTACACCACAGAATCATCAAATCCCAGAGTGGCCTGGGTGGGAAGGGACCTTCCCAGGTCACCTGCAGGGAGCAGGGACATCTGCACCTGGAGCAGGTTGCTCAGAGCCCCATCCAACCTCCCCTGGGATGGGACCAGGGGTGGAGCAGCGACCACCTCTCGGGGCACCCTGGGCCAGGCTCTCCCCACCCTCACAGGGAAGAGTTTCTTCCTAATATCTAATACACATCTCACCTCTTTCAATTTAAAACTGTTCCCCCTCGTCCTACGTGAAAATAAATTGCTGTTACGCTGCACAAATAAAAAGATCAAGCTCTTGACAGAGCAGGGCTGGGAGGACTTCAGATTCCAGTTCTCCTGCGCTGTGACCCCAATTACAGAGAACCGTGCTCTGGAGCAGGCACACCGCGACAGAACAAAGAGCGAACGCACCTGTAATGACTCCGGGAGCCTGCGCTGCCATCACAGCCTGAGGCAACGCTCCGAGGGGCTGCGCCAGCGTCAGCGCCGGCGACACCAGCCCGGGGGTCGCCAGCGTGCCGAGAACCGCGGCTCCTGCCACTGCTTCCTGCAAGAGAAACCCCCTGTTAGTCCTGCATTGAGAGGTCAGGCTGTGGCCGCGTTCAGCTGAGGCCCAGCTTTTCCCACACCTAAGAAACACCAGATCTCCAGACCCCGAGGCTGACTGCTCCCCAGTGCTACAGGAGAACAGCAGCACTGGGCACCCAGCCCACCAGAGAAATGTTGAGACCATGAGACACCGAGCCTCAAAGTAAACTGCCCTCCCGCAGCTCAGGTCTCACGCCCCCTCTCAAGCTGCCAGCTTGGTTACTGAGTGGAGGACACAAAGGGCTCAGGGCTTGGTTTGATAGATGCAGGCGATTCCAGAGCAGGAGGAATCTCCACCTGTTCCCACCTCCTGAACAAATAAAGCTTTTCACCGATGCGTTGTCCGCACCTCTCCTCCCACCCCGTCACCGACTCGTCCCCGCAGACTGCACTGGAGCACAAACCTGGTGCACCTTTTGGCAATTTCCTACAGTCACACCAAGCCCAACTTCACTAGCTTCTTCCTGCAGATCAGGTTTTCCAGTTCTCCCAGTAACTTCTCTACACCTTCTGTAATCCAAATAAACATCCTGGCTCCAGGTGACCAGAATTCAAACAACACTCCAGATGAAGCCCAGTTACGTGACAAAACGCTTCCACAAAACTACTGAAAATAACGTGACTAAAACAGTCCCTAGGATCCCGATCTGTTGCTGCTTTCCAGGCTGTTATGCTTGTGAGTTCATTGCCCAGATCCTTCTCTTCCCTGTTTTCACAGGGATCCTAAAAGCCCTGACACCATGGAGCAAAACGCTCTAGGTGGTTTGTACCCTGCCACCATCTGCCGCCACATCCCTCGCTCTGATCGGCTGCCACGCTCCAGTCCTCCACCAGCTCCTTTAGTTGTTCTTCCTCACGAAGTTCAAGCAGCAGTCTCACCAAAGGAAGTTACGTTCATCCAGCAGCGGCGTTTCCCTGAAGCACCCAAACCTTTTACGCACCCGTTTCTTTCGCAAATTTTGGGCTTCCTTTGGAGCTCGTTTCCATCTTCCCCTCCCACTGGGGTGAGAGCAAAGGCTGCAGGTCCCGGTTTTCAGTGCTGCCTTAAACGCAGGGATCATCTTTGCTGCTCTTCAGCCGCCCGACAGCCCTGGCCCCACACTACCCACAAGAGCCCCGAACCCTCCGGCGCGCACCGGCGCCTGACGAGCTCCGAGTCTCACCCCCTGGCTGCAGCGATCCCACCTCGGCCGCGTGCCAAGAGCAGGCTGGGGCTGCAGCTGAGATCACAGACCCAGGGGCACAGCTCGCACTTCTTCAGTTTCTCTCTCTCGTCCACGGTTCTTTAGCTCTGCTGAGTTTACCGATCAGCTCGTGTTTAAAAGAGCTGTGAAATCCAAGGCCCTTATGGACCTCAACTGTGTGTGTTCCTACCTCAAAAGAGCTGTTCCAGACACAAACGGTGCAAGGAGCAGAAGTAAGAGCGATCGCCGCCGGCTGCTGCCCTCACTCTGCTCCCGAGCCGTCTACAACTGCCCACGTGGCAAACCAGGCAGGGTACCCAGAGCTGTGCCAGGCCCCAGTAAAGCCAGCGTGTGCCCGCTATCTCTGAGGACTTTCAGAACCCTTTTTCTATATAAGGAGTTTTGAATTTTCCTCACAGGAACAAATCCTGCAGCATTTTGCACAAAGGAACAGTAAGATTTATCCGTGTCTGTAACAGCTGAAGAGTGAACAGTTCTTTCCCAAAGTGATTTTGATCCCAGTAATTCCTCCAGCCACACCTCAGCTTCCTTCCTTAGACTCGTGGAGTTTTCACTGGGGATGTGCAAACCACCTGAAGTTGGATGTGAGTGTCAGCTCCTCCCGCTTCCGCCTTTACCTTGTGATTCATCGGGGAAATACTTTCCAAAAAAAGAGCCGTTCACAAAACTAATTCCAGTCAGCTGACGGGCAGCACAGGCCGGCTGCAGGCCGCACGCTGCAGCTCTTCTGCTCCAGAGAACCCAAGAACCCAACAGTGCCGGCTCTGGCAGCGCAGGGGGAGGTTCTGCCACCCCAGGCAGGGACGACGGGCACAGACACAGGGGGTGCTTTGAAAGGCAATCCTCTTCCTCTTCCTCCTCCTCCACCCGTGCCCCGCGGCCAGCAGCGTCTGTCACTTCAAAAGTGAATCCGAGAATCCCAGGACCATCGACAGCCCCTAGAGCCCTGCGCCGACAGCCGGTCTGCTCCTTCACTGCACCTCCTTGTTTCTGAGCAGCCTGGAGCCATCACAGTCATTCCACTGACTACACAGGCAGGGTGTCGCTCGTGCGACTGTTGCTGCCCTTGTCAGCCTGCTCCCTTTTGTGGAGCTGGTTCCCTGTGCTCTTGCAGCCTCTGCTGTACCCTCTCCCTGATGGCTGCTTCACCCCTCCAGACCTTCCTCCCCCATTTCCGCAGGCACGGCACCGAGAGCTGTGCCTGAGTCCGCTCCAAACCGCGGCGTCAGCCCCGCACCAGTCAGAGGAGCTCGTCAGGGACAAGCTTCTGCCTGAGAAGTCCTGGGAGCGGAGCACGGTCCAGGCCCAGGGCTTCCACCCCAGCCAGTCAACCCGGTTGGCAGATTCTAGCTGGGTCACCCCAACCCACGCGGCTGAGCCGCTCCAGCCTGCGCCTCACCTGTGCCGTGATCTTTGCCGTGGCGGCCGCTGCGGCCACGGCGGCTGCCGGGGGCAAGCCTCCCGGCGTCGCGGGCGTCAGGAGAGGCATCGGAGGAGTCACGGCTTTGCCGACTCGGAGATACTGGCCCCCGAGGTCAAAGAGGTTCATGGAGGAAACGGCATCTTGCGAAGACTGGGCTTTCTCGTACTCTGCAGCAAGAGAGGAGAGTTGGCAAACAATCCCTTTTACTCCTGAACTCCGCCACGCTTGCACAACCCTGCTCGCACAACCCTGGTCTGCGTCCGCAGAAAACCACCGCTCAGCGTGTCCTGGTGAGAAGACCCTCCCCCAGGGCTGAGCTCCCCGCTGAGCACAGCGGCGCCAAGAGCGACCAGCTCAGCAAGATCTCTCACCCCGCACAACTGTGAGTGAAAATAGCTGGCTATTAATTATATCTCTACATTCAGGCACAGAGCTGCTCCCAATTTATTTCTGCCCCGTTGCTTAATGCGACTCTTCCACTAGAGTTAAAATAATTAAAACAAAATAAATAAAGAGACGTGGATACTCCTGAGCCCTCCCCGCCCCACGCCGAGCGCTGCTCCTGAGCCCTCCCTGCCCCACGCTGAGCACCAGCCATTGTACCGATGAAGCCGTAGCCTTTGTGCTTTCCTGTCGTGGGGTCCCGGGCCAAGGTGCAGGATTTAATCTTCCCAAAGGCCTCAAACACGCTCTTGATGTCATCGTCTGACAGGTCCTGGTGAACGGAGGCCACGTAGATGCGGTTGAAGGCCCGAGCCTCCTCGGCCAGCTGGTCTATGATGGGTTGGGCCTGACCTATGTTGCTGGGTCTCCCGACCTGCCGAGCACACAGCAAAGAGCCTGCTCAGCGCCCCAAGGAGCGGCAGCGTCACTCACCAGCAGCCTCGGTAAACAGGCTCTGGCCACCCGGCTGCCTCCTCAAACCACGGAACGCCTCGTCAGGCTGTAATTAGAAAAGAGCGGCAGCTCCCTCTGCTCTAGGACACAACCTGCACCGCAGGGGCTGCCGGAGAACCAGGAGCCCAGAGAGGCTCTGCTCAACATCCTGGGCAGGCTCTGCTCTCTCCTCTACCGTGTTTCCCCATTTATGTTCCCTGACCTCCCAAAGACCACCTTCCAGGAACTGAAAACTGTTCTGAAAGCAGAAGGCGATGCTTCTACAGCTCCTTCCAAGGCCTGCAAACCCCCCTTAGAAAGCAGATGCTGCAGGTGCGCAGAGCGAGTCAGAGATATAAAATCAAGATATAAAACACTTGGCAGAAAATACTTTCGTCCCCACTTTAAATCCCCAAAGTTTTACCTTTGCCAGATTCCCTCTTACTACCTGAAAACCCACAGCAACAATCCTTCCTTCCTTCCTTGTGCCAAACGCCTCCTTTCTGCGCCAAAGTCCCACACGCCACCGACCGGCACAACAAATGTCCGATGCTACTCACCCACCGTCCATAGGGGCTCAACATTAGATGGAAGGATTAAAATAACAAGAATTGCCTTTGTTTTGTCCTCGGGCACCCCCCGCTCTCTGCAGGGGTAGCAAAGGCTGAGCGAGCTCAGCAGGACGAGCTCCTGGGTTTTATCGGCCTGCTGGGGGTTTCTCCTCAGAGACACGGACTCAGAGCCACTACGGGCGCAACGGGTGGAACTCCAAGGTCTGTCAGGGATCAGAATTTAGGTTCTCTCCTGCGTTACAGCGCCACCGGAAGCGTTTTGAGGCACAAAGCCTTTATTCCCAGTAAAGAGAAGTAGAAATTTCCAGAGCATGCCTGCTACTCACCTTTATGTTTCTTCCCCCAAGCATGACAGAATTCATCTGCTCCAGGGCCAGCTGGGCAGCTTCAGGGACCTCGTATTCCACGAAAGCAAAGCCCTGGGACAGAAGGACACGCTGTTGAGTCACACCAGCTCCATCTTGTCTTTAATCTAGTGCCGGGGTAACATGAGCGAGACTTCCCGTGTCCCAGGCGCCCACTGTCGCAGCCCGAGAGGACGCTTCCTCAAAGCTTTTTATCACAGCAGAGGAGTGCGCACAAAGCGCCGACACAAGGCTGCCTGCTCCCGGAGCCTCACACGCTGAGAGGCCGGAGAGGAATCGGCCCCTGTAGGCAGGACCGCCAGCTGCTCTACGCCCTTCGTCCACCCCGCCCCACGCACAGCCGGTTCCCGGTCCAGAATCCCACAGCGCCAAGCGGAGCAGGGAGCTACCAACGCTGATCTCGCAGCGCTACAAGGTGCCTGCTCCCTACGAGGACAAAGGCTCCTTCCTCCCTCAGACGTGCCGGAAAAGAGAAGGAACGACCCGTTGCCCGAGGGCTGCCAACCAACCTTGTGTTTCATGGTAACCGAGTCCCAGGACATGTCGATGCTTTTTATGGGTCCGAAGGGGGCAAAGGCCTGGCGGATGGTGTCCTCTCCCAGCTCGTAGTAAATGGAGCCCACGTACACGCGGCACATGATGGCCAGGGCGCGCTGCCTCTGAGCTGCCATCTGTATCGGAAAGAAGAACTGGCTGGTTAGATCGGGGGGTGGTCGTGGACACCGGGACCTCCTTCCCTTCCTCCTTCCCTCCCCGGAGCTCTGGCCCCGCAGCAGGCAGCTCCTCGCCGGGCTGCGGCACAGCCTGGCACACGTAGCGAGTAATAAAGAAGTCTTTTCCTGCTCAGCGCGCAGGCTGCTGGAGCGGATAAGCGGTACGGCTCGCTCCCGGGGCAGTCAAATCTCTGGCGGGGGTCTGCCGCCGCAGGAGCCGGAACTCCAACCCCACGGACAAGGTCTAACCCTTCCCGGCCTGATCACGTCTCCAGCAACACCTGCAGGAGGAGGAAATAACTTCATTCTAGGACAGCCTCCCCCTCCAGGCAGCAAAGGTCTCAACTCTAGGCACTACGAGCGACCCCTCCCGCTCCCTCCCGCAAGGGACAGCATCAGATCCAATACTGGGCACCACCGGCCGCTCCCTCCCTGCCCCCCCATCCACCCAGGCAGCAAAGGATCTGGAATTGGGAACCTCCTCCCCGCTCCCTCCAGCATCACGCGCCACCCCCGCCCCACCCCAGGCAGTACGAGATCCAGTACTAGGCACCACTTCCACTGCACAGGTNTCCCTGGAGAGGCAGCTACCTACGGCCCGCCAGACCGAGTCAGCGCGTGGGGTCTGCGCTCCTGCTCTGCGGGGGCACCCGGGGCACAGCTGCTGCCCGGCGGACAAACGCAGCGTGAAGCTCGATGCCGCTCTCCCTTCCCAGCGCTGCAGCGCCGGAGCGGGGAGCTCTGAACCGCCACCTCTCCCCCCACCCGATTTGAGAGGGTCTCTAGTGAAGGCCTTTCGGAACCCCGCTCTCAGAACGAGCGCAGTGAGCCCTGACAGGTCTGGGGAAGCTGCGACTCAGAGGGGACGGGGCCTCATCTGCGTTGGCCGCAGCAGCACGGACATGAACCGTGCCTGAAGAAATCCTCCTCCCTCCCAGCACCCGCCCGTGGTTGGCACTGACCAGAGGAGGAATCGCAACGTAACGGTTCAACTCCTGTAACTCGGAACGGGGCGACGCTGTGGGCAGGAAGGGCTCTCACCCACGCTGCTGCTCCTGAGGGGACGTTACTCTCGCCTCTGGGCTGCCTTTAAGTGCTTCACACAGTGAAAAACGAGCTGGCTTTCAATTTACTCTGCAGTGCTTGGACTAGGAGGACTATGGCACGTGCCCAGGTAGGACAGCGGACAGGTGGTCTCCTTGGTTCTCCACCACATTCCCAGCTTTGGTGCACGAAAGCCCGTGATCAGCCGCCCCTCAGCCTGTGCAGTATGTCTCTTTACAGGTTCAGAGCCACCACCATTCCAACCCCTCAGTGCCACCGGCTGCAGTAACCACCCCGGCCTTAGCTGGGAGCTCTTCCTGATGAGGCACCGGGCAGAGGGATCTTCCACCTTCGGGAGGGTCTACGCACAGACAGGACCTTCCCTTCTCCCTAGTTATCAGTGCAACAGGGGCAAGAAAAAGGGCCTTTGTCCTCTGCCAGGGCAGCACCTCCACCCAGGGAAATCCACCTCTTGCCCTGCAGCAGAGACCTGACAGAACTCACGGGGGGACTCAGAAGGACTCTGCTACATCATACGAGAAGTCTGGCCCCGCACAAGGCAGAGCGGGATGGCTACGGGCACAGGTGGATCCCCAACGGGAGTCGGTGGCACCAGCTCAGGGGAGCGATGCAACGCGGAGCTGAGGGCTGAGCACAGGGCAGCGCCAGGCTCCACTGCACATCTCCTCGGCTCCAGCGGCAACGCTATGGGGATTTCACTGGCCACCGGCCCCTCTCCTGCTGGCCCCCTCCTCCTCCGCAGCCATCAGCAGGCAGCTCTATCTACATAACGTGTCTGCCAAGTGCTTATTTTACCAGTGGCTTCGGTTTGAGCACGAGGGCAGGGAGCTGCGCTCGCCTCGCCGCAGTGCCCGGGCAAATCCCACAGGACCGAGTGGGCGGAAGCTCCAATCTCGGGCACTAAGATAGGGCAGGTGGGAGCTCAGGCTGCGCTTCCCTCCTGTAGGAACCGGTGAATCTCATCAAAGGAAAAGCGTTGGACAGAGCTCCAGGGGCATTTCCTCTGCTCCTGATGTTTTTTTTGGGATAAACCATTTGCTGTGGACAGGGTACCAGCAGTACCACAGCCGAATGGCTCTGCACAGGCTCCTGCCTCTGGGCTCTGTCCATCAGCAGCGCTCCCCAATTCCCTAGAGAGGGAGGGAGGTCTCTGGAGAAGGACTCACAATACTGGCCATGCCCTCAAGTCCAACAAGAAATTAAACATTTCCTGGGCATTACCAGCACACGCTTTTCATCTCTTGCCCAGCTGTGAAAAAGGAGCCAAAAATTTTTTTAGGTGAAATTGATGGAGTTGTGCTGTCAGGCAAACACCTCTGCTCATCAGGAGATGCTTCTGGGGCACGAGGGCTCAGAAAACAGCTCTGCCAAACGCACATCGAGTTCTACGCTTCCCTTCCGCACTTACACCTCCCTTAAAGGTGTTGTGGCTGCCCTGCTGACGCGCTGCCGAGGCAGAGCCGGAGGGGGGGAAATGGACAATTGCAGCTTTAGTGCAAGTCTCGTTTGGGAGCACAATCCTCCGGCTGCATTTCACACCAAGCAGAAATATTGTATTCCAGTAAGATGGAAAAACATTTACAAATTTACAAATGAACCTTTGCCGGCAGAGCGGATCTTAAGAGGACAGTTTCTGCAGCGGCCACTGCCCAGCGCGTCTAGGGAAAAAGGAGGGGATGGGCAATCCCAGGTAATTAAAGCTCTTGGTGGCATCTGATTAGAAACTCCAGCACTAAAGGACTGCACAGGCTCTCCGAGTAGTCCTGCGGTTTTGGTCCGTCCGTCCCGCTTTCCCTCTGCTCGGAACATGCCATATTCACCTAGTCTGGAAACACGCAGAGTAAAGAGCGGTCTTACAGCTGGGCTACCACGTGCTCTGCAAACCTCAGCACCCCAGCCCTCCCCAGCACCGCAGCTGCCAGGTCTCCGGTGCTGAGAATCAGTTTGGTAAGAAATCGCCCCTTTGCAAGTTACCTTGGCAGTTAGTTTTGGGTCGGGACCTCAGAACTGTAGCATCCCTAGAAATGCAGCTCCCACAATTTCACGGGTGTGTTCAGAACCGTTCGAAATCTAACGCTTGCTTTGCCAACTGCCTCCAGGGCCCCAGCTGCCAGTGTCCCAGCAGACTGCACCCAGCCCGGGGTCTTCCTCTGGGGAGTTTACACCTCGCCTCTGCTTGTGGTGCTCGTCCATTACAGGTGGGGATGTGGGAGGGTTGTGCTGGGTGGAGTTAAGAGCATTGTATCACCACTACGTACTTCCCCACGCTAGGCCCTGACTAAGACAAGTGCCCAAGAAGAAGTGAATATGTCTATTGACCGATTGTAAAGGTGAGAGAGGATCTCCAAAGCCCATTGTCACTGCTGCCATCTGAAAGACAGTAAAGACAGAGTTCAGTCTGTTGGAGCTGAGCATACTACGGCTGTTTGTAAAAACTCAAGCAGAGCGGCGGCACAGGGAACCTGCGAGGGAGGCCTCTCCTTCCTTGCCCCTCGCTGCCTGGTCCCAGGGACTGTCCAGCGCTGGGACCCTGCAGATTCCAGTCCCACCAGGTCAGGGTGGAGTTGTGCTGCTGCCACTGCCTCAGGAAGCAGGGTCTTCTCCCAGGGGGGACTCAAGGCAATAGTAACCTCTGCAACCACTGTCGTTGATTCACCCCCAGCATTTAAAAAGGAGCCCCTCAACTAGACCGGACGCTCAGAAGCACGCACAGCCCTGCAAGGCCGGAGCTGCCTCGTGCGGCCGGCAAAGCCACGGTGATTCTCCTTAAAAATACGACGTCCGACAGCCCAGAGCCAGTATTTTGGGCTCCCCAACGCGGAGCAGAAGGCAGTGAGGTTTGTTCAAGAAACCCCTGAAGGAAGGGAGATTTCAACACCAGTTAAGGGCTCTCCCAGTACACAGCTTCCCAGCATTAGCAGGAGCGGCCAACGGGACTCCTCTGGAATCGAGGGAGCGCCTGGGTGAGAGGGGGAAACGGGGCAGCGCTGCCCTAACAGAGGAGAGAGGGGGGACCCCTCAGGCAGGGGAGATGGCAAAGGACACTGCTCTCAGTCTCCCCAGGCAGCACCTTAAATGCCAATCGGAAGTGAAACCCACGGCAAATTCTTTGGCTTTAGCACTTCAAGGAGCCCTTGGCCAGCCAACGGGAGAGGAACTCTGAAAAACTCACTCTCCGAACAAGGAAATTTTGGGGGCAATTTGCGCGGCCAAGGGTGTTTCTCTGGCGGGCTGCAGTCGGCTGCAGTTTCCCTGTGGAATCGCCGGCACACGTGGCCGGCTCCGGGCCGGCCGCAGCGCTGTGCTCTGCTTCTGAGCGCAAAAAGAACTCCACCGTGCGGGGGAGAGTAAGGCACAGCGGGAGCGACTCGGAGGGCCTCTCACCTGCAGGTTGGTGAGCTGCTGCTGCTGGTGGGCGATGGTTTGCTTCACCAGCACGCTCTTGATGCTCTGCTCCATCGCGTACTTCTTGGCCTAGGAGGAAACACAGGCTCTGTAGTCACAGGACAACAGGGCAGAGCGGGGAACCACGTTCGATTTCGCATCACGGCTCCCCAGCGCCACGCGACCGGCTGCCAGCAGAAACGGCGGCCGCTCCAGCCCTAAGCACTACGGCACCGCGCGCCGGCCGGCAGCTCCCTGCGTCTCGGTCCGCGTCGGAGTCGCCAGCCCTGCAATACGGCACGGGGCTGGAGCAGCCGGCGCGGCGTTAGGGAAGCAGCATGCACCAGACACGGAACGTTTCCCCTCTTCCGCCCTCGGCCCCTTCGGTCCCACCAGAGCGCCTTACCTGCTGGGATGAGGGCAGGACAGATAGTCTCCTTCAAGTCCTTTCCACTCAGAGAACATCTGGACAAAGAGTTTCTATAGAAGGGCAGCGCCTCCAAACCCTGCATCTAGTCCCTGGACTGGGCAACCCCCCCAGCTCTGGCCTACTCTGGCTGGGAGGGCGGCCGCGCTCACTAGTGCTCGCTCTCCGCCTCTGCCTCCTACCCTGCAGGCACAACTCTCCTCTCCTTTCCCTTCAGTCTTCTACAAACTTGCCCAAGCCCGAGGTTTACAACCAGGGGTGCCGAGATGGAGGCTCTTTGCCAAGGGAAAGCTAACGCCCGCGCGTCTGCCTGTTCCCGGGCCACGGTACAAACACACTCAGCCAACCCCTCGGGCACCTGCTCTCCATGGCTGTAGGTGTTTGGGAGGTGCCGGGGAACGGCAGGCTCTAAACCGTGGATTTGAGACGTGCGCTTCGGAAACCTGGAAACGGACAAGGGGATTTACATCCGTCAGCTACGGCGAGGCCGGAGGCGGCGAGGCCGTTCCACGTCGTGAGCCAAGCGACACACACACACAAGCAGCTCCGACGTCACGGGGACACTCGGACGAAGCCTGCCCAGAGCGACGCAGCGCCGGCCTCGCCGGAGCGCAGAGGCCGCCCGGCCCGCAGCTCCCACACTGCCTGCCTTCGCCTTCCTTCCCCTTTCCTCAGCCCCGCTCTCCTCCCAGCGGGCCGGGCGGTGCTGGCTCCCAGCGGCAGGGTGGGCCAGGTGGCAGCAGCAGCCTCCCCACCGGCCACACCACGCGGGACCAAAAGTTGATCTAATTAAAGCAGCTCGGCTCCAACGGGTTGAAAATACTGGCTACTGGGTCTCTTTACAACTACGTGAGGAAGAGCGTAAAGGAAGAGAGAGATTTTGTGATGTGTCCTCGTGTGGATGGAATAAGAGCAGCTGGAGCGTACCGGACACCTACGGCTTGTGGAGCACAGGCTGCTCCTCGCAGGGGCTGTGGCAGCTGCAGCTTGTCTCAGAATTACAATAGGATCTTAAGATGCTATTTACGTACAATTGTGATTTATTTTCTTTTTCATTAAAAACACTCTCCCCACCCCAACAGCAAATTCCACGCCACACTTCCCAGAAAGCGTCTATAGACTCTAAACCAAGTGGTTCTTGGGTAGGGATGTGACAGGGACTCCACACGCAGCACAGCCATGACCCCGCGTGTCCTTGGCAGGGGAGTCTCCTCCTCTGACACCGGGAACAGAGGCTCATTTGAAAACAAAACAGAAAAAACCCACACTACCAAAAAACCCAGACAAACAAGAGCGCCAAGAAGCAAATTCACACCAAGTTTACTCACTTTCTGGAGAGCTTCCTGCTGCTCCGGGGTGAGGGGAGGAAGCCCCAGCTTCGCTGCTGTGCTTTGGCCATTTTCCATCTTGATGGACTCCGTACCCTGGGAAAACAGAACACACTCATGAACACGCCCTTCTCACAAAAGGACCCGTTTCTTCACTCCCAGAAACCCAGCAGCTCCAGAAAGAAGCTTCTGGGCCACGGAGCTGCCTTGCCGCGAGCTCAGGCACGCGTGCAGCTGAGAAGCACTCGCTCTCTGCACGGCACAGGCATCCTACCAGCTCCTGTTCCCCACCATTCCCAACAGGTTAAGCAGCAGCAGGTTTCTCTGAGGAACTCCCATCAGCCTGGCTCAGCGATTCAGCAGCTCAGGCCTCTCTGGTCAGCAGCCACCCAACTGGGATCCTCAGCACGCTATTCTTTGGCATCCCAAAAGCACCACCAGAATGTCCAGTCAAAATACGGTTCATCGCTAAAAAAAACACCCCATTAAGAGATGTCTCAGTTTTCCAGCAAAAATAAAAATTAAGTGAAATGTAATATATGCGAGCACTCTGTAAGAAGCACAGCATGGAAAAAAGGATCAGACCCAATCAGAGGGTAAAACTAACCCATCTCTGCCGGCAGAAGAACAAAGCTGTCCCTTGGATCAGATGTGCTATCAAAGGAAGACTAAGCATTCCAGCTAATCTGGGTTCCATTCGATCAGGACAACCACTTGCTTGTGGAGCTCCTGACAAGGGCTTAAGATGGGCAGAAAGATCTCTGAAAAATCACTGATCTCCAGGAAAGAAAAAAATCACCTTACAGGCACACCAAGATCTTATGAGCATAAAACCAAGATGTAGAACAGCAAAAAGCTATTTTTTCTGGCTACATCTGGATCCTCAGAGAGAAAAACATGTCTTTCAGAAGCAGCAGATCCCACATCAGGGCTGTGCACAAAGCGCAGGGTGCATCGAGCCCTCTTTGTCCCGCCGTGAGGCCAAGGGGAGGCGCAGCGGGTAACGCCCGGGCCAGGCACCTGCCTCCTCCACTGCCCCACTTTCCACCGAGGGCATTTCTATCGTTTTTCCTCTATACTGAGGTAAAGAATATTCAGTTTGTGGCAGGGAGGAAAAGCGCAGAGTAGTTAAGATGCTTTGAGCATGTGAATTGTCCCCCCAGTCAGTGACAGGCGCCACCGAGGCGTCAGCGAAGCCCGAGCGCGTTCACGCGCTCTTCTCAGCTGAGTCTAAGATGCACCAGGGAAGCGCCAGAAGGGCCAAGCTCAAGCAGCAAACAGCAGCAGAGAGAAGCAGCAGCTCCTCAGAAGGCACTTTGGCCCCGGCACAGGCCGGAGGCACCTGCCCCCAGCTCCTCTCGCTAACGAGGAGCGGGACATGGCCGGAGAGCCCCAGAACCGAGGCAGGCTCTCCAGGGTCTGGTTCATCCACAGCAACTGCGTGGTCAGAGCGCAAGGACAGAGCCACGTGCCCAGCAGCACAGACGGGAGTCCTTCCATGCCCAGAGTGGGCTATGCCCCCCGCTCGCCCATTCTGCTCTCCTCCTCTGCTCGCTGGATGTGGACGGCGACGTTCCGGGTTCTGCAGGATCAGCCTCCTCGGCTGTCACCCCTCCAGCCCATCCCCCTGCACCTGCTCTTCCCTGGAGGTGGGGCTGCCGCGAATCCTTTCCCCCTGCAGACCAGGGGGCTGATGCCAAACACTGCTCGGGCAGAGCACAAACCCAATTCCCTGCTTTAGGCCCTGGGAACAACGCGGGGTCACAATCCCCCGGAGCAGATAAACCCCAACGGGCACGCGCAGGAAGCTGCCGGTTGAAAACCCGCCACCGCTCTCCTGAGCCGCTCGCTTCCCTCTGGCAATTCCTTCACCTAAACCACGGCGACTGTTGGACCAGAAGATGTTTCCATCTCCCCAGGGCGGGACCAGTCTGGCCGATACACACACCGCACCCGGGGGAACGCTCCATTTTCCTACCCGATCAACGCGACAGAAGATGGAGCGAGTGTGACTACAGCCGACGGTCCCACTGTCGGAACCGCACATCCCCCCTCTTCCTCAGCTTAAAGCAGCAGGATCTGGGCCTGCTGTTGCTGTCCACGGAAGTTCTGCTCGCATCGCTCAGCAACAGCAGAATGAGTTTCTCCTCCCAGTGTTCACCATCAGCCACGTGAACACCAGAACGGGCAAATATCCCGACCCGTTCCTACCAGGCCCAACAGACCTGCGTCTGAACACCACCGGTTTCAATACAAAAATTACCATGGGAAAAAAAACAAGTGAATGGAAAACTTGTTCTCCTTCACCCCCTACCAAGCTGCTCCCAGACAAGCCCACAAGTCTCAGTCTACAGGCGGCGGCGGCCTGCGCACTGCCTCCCACCAGCTCATGACGCTCCCTCCGTGCGCTGGTCGGACTGTCCCAGGCTGGGAGCGGAGCAAAGCAAAGCTGCAGGACAGGACCGATGATGCCTGGTCCTGGATCGTGCCCATCTGCCTCGGAGCAACAGCAGGCTCCTGCTGGCAGGCGTTCGGGCTCCGCTCACCCAAAGGGCTTTGTGCATTTTCCAGGATCAGATGTGAAACAAACCCTCCTAACATAAACCACGCCCTACAAGTACCAAAACACAACGTCCTAGACCTGCAGGAGCTCCACTGATTTACATTTTGTTTACATCCGACATATTTGCTGTCGTACAGCCACATCCAGAGGCTCCCTCAAGTTCCTGCAGACAATTTAAAAAGCCCACACCTTTTTCTCTTGCTGTTTCCATTTCCTCTCAGCTTTTAAAAACCGAATTATTGCAATTCAGGAGCTGTGAGACTTGAGAAGAAAACCCCAGTGGAAGGGCTGTCAAATTTAACCATTCACAATAAAAACACTCCCACATCAGAGTACTGGCTACGACGGGTCGATGCGCACACGACCCCTTCTCTCAGCTACAAATGGGACAGCGAGACAAGGAAGACAGGAGGTGAGTGGAACCCGAGGAGGGTAAATGCTACACCCTGCACCCAGGAGAGACTAACCCTGGCCCAGGAGCTGTGGAGGAGGAACCAGGGGCCCCAGCAGCAGCCAAACACGAGCCGCCCTTCCCTGCTCCCAGGGCACTTAGACAGCTTTGACACGGGGCTCCTGCGGGTACCGCGAGCTGAGGGGCAGGGCCTGCGGCCAGTGCTTCCTATCAAGGCAGGGACGGGGTGGAAAAGCAGAAACACAAAAAAGATGAAGAAATATCACACCAAGAGCCTATCCAACCCAGCACTCCATCAGCATCTGCTGGTATCTGCAGGTGCACAGGAGCCTGGCCACTCTCCTTGCAGCTCCCCAGCACCCACCTTCCCTGGAGGCTGGGCACCAGAAGGTTTCCTGCTTCTACTCTACACAATTCCACGGCCTGCTGGAATTAAAAGGACTGGTCCAACGAAGGCTGAACAGCACCCGAGGGAACTACTTTCACTTCTATTCCAGGCCAACTCTCAAAGAACAGAAACAAGCCTCTGAAACAAGACTCCTACTCTCCTACAACAGCAGCCCGTTCAGGAAAGCTCTAAAGAACGCTCCCAAAAACACAAAGAACTCTTATCAAAACAAATCCCATCGGGATCCCTTCAGCAGAGCACGGGAGGGAGCAACGGGAAACAAAAACACAGCCGGCACCCCCGGGGACCCGGCCCGCACTGCCAGGAACCAGCAGCTCACGTCTTAACCCCAGGCGACAAAGTTCCGACAGAGAAAAGCCTCTGATAAATAATTTTTTTAAATCCTCACAAAACAGCACCTCATTGCTTAAAGAAAGGAGCTCGTTTTTGAGACCAGCACCGCAGCCCAACGAGAGCAGCCTGCGGCACCGCAGCTCCGCGAATCCCGGGCACCGGGGCTGGGCCAGTGCCCGGGGCGCAGGTAGCGGGGCCGGTGAAGGGCCCGCGCCGCTCGCTCGGAGCCG
>VWZK01008623.1:19345-45629 GCA_013396935.1 Baryphthengus martii | reverse complement strand
CGCGGGCATCCCGCCGGGCGAGCCCCGGATACCTGCTGGTAGGCGGCCGGCGCCGGACGTGCTCCCCGAGAGCAGCTCCGGGACCCGCCGGCTGCTGACGGGGGACGGCGCCCGGTCTGCGTCTGCCCCCGCCTTGCCCCTTTTATTCTCGGGTGGGTCCGGTCTCCCACACTCGAGGGGGAACGCCCCGGCAAGGTCTGGCCTGGCCCAAGTGGTCCCTGTCGGGGGGTGGAAGCGCTGGAGCGGGGCCCCCGGAGGCCCCGCCGCCCGTGGTGGCGGCTCCGCGGTCACGGGAGCCGGGGAGCCCGTCTCCCGCACCTCACACTGAGCTACCCCAGCGTGAGAACGTCCTGGCCTCGGCCCCAGCACAGAGGGTGCCAGGCCAAGGAAAATGCCGAGAGGTTTATGGGTTCCGAAAGCCTCACGCGTCAAAGACTGAGAAAGGTCAGGCCAGTAAAGCTGGTCCAAGGCGGCTCAAAGAGGACTTGGCATCTAAGTACTGTTACTACGAGGACGTCTCATGTGGCAAAAGTTCTTTTAATCCAGGAGATAACGGTACAATATCGGAACTGGAACGGAAAGCAGGGAGCCTTTTTTCCAGCCCCAGTTTCAGTGACAGCCGCTCACCCCTGACCGCGTTGTCACCGGCCGGTGGGTTCCTACACTGTGCAACCTTTAGATCCTCTGCCCAAAGCTGTGCGCGCCACAGCCGCAGCGCGGGGGCGGGACCTACAACCCTAATTAGCTGATCCATCAACCTTGGCGATCACTGTCCGAGCACACATCCCCCCTCCCACAGGACAGGACTCTGCAGAGCCGTGACCGATGGCGAGCGAGGGCAGGATGGCCGTGCGGGTGCCAGCCCTGTGCGGCAGGACGAGGACACCGAGCCGTCAGCTGGCGATGCGGAGAAGCTCAGCCCTGTGCTGCGCCAGGGAACGCCTTGCCAGCCGCTTCAGGACACCGCTGAGAATCCTTCCTCTGCTCCGTACCAGTGGGGCCGCATCTGGAGAGCTGGACTCGGTGCTGGGCTCCCCAGCGTGAGGCAGACGTGGACTCACTGGAGAGGGTCCAGCGAAAGGCCCCCAGGATGCTGGAGGGACTGGAGCGGCTGAGAGAAGAGAAGGCTCGGGGTGCGGGGGGTCTCATCACTGTGTGATGGGAGGGTCTGGTGAGAGGGGAGGTGGAGCCGGGCTCTCCCATGGTACTTAGAGGGCACAGGCTGAAAAATGGGAAATTCCATTCGAACGAAGGAAAATACGTGGTATTTTTCTTGTGCGGGTGTTTGAAGACAGGAAGAGGCTGTGCCCAGAGAGGCCCCATCTGTGGTGAAGTTCTTCAGTCCGAGGGTGGCAAGACTCTGGAATAATTACCCAGGGCAGTTGCGGATGGCCCCTCCCTGGAGATGTTCAAGGCCTGGTTGGATGAGGCCTTGAGCACCCGGGTCTCGTTGAGAGGCCCATGGCAGGGGCTTGGGTTAGATGGTCTCTGAGGTCCCTTCCGACTTGAGCCGTTCCATGATTCTGTGAGACATCCAAAGCCGGCCAGACATGGTCCTGGACAACCTGCTGGAGCTGACCCTGCTCGAGCTGGGGGCCGGACCAGGTGAGTGCAGAGGGTGGAAGAGGCCTCCTGAAATCCCGAGCGGTCCCGTCCAGCCTGACGTGTTCTGTCGGAGCAGCCGCTGTGCATTTAAAACACCCTGTGCTGGCCGGGCAACAAACACAGCGGTGGGGCTGGATGCAGCACAGCCAGGAGCAGGGAAACCCACTGGTCAGACTGGGCTGGGACAATGTTCCATCCAACAGAGAATTCAGCTGGGTGAAGCCTGTTAGCGAATTGCTAACGAGCTCATCAGGGAAATGAAGCGGTTGGTACACGAGGGAATCTCTCCCTTTGCAGACTCAAGTACAAACTTGTTCTGGAGAAAGTGACTCCTGAGTCACCCAGCCCTGCGACGTTTCTCCACTGAATTCCTTCTCTACCCAGCTTGCCAGACTTTGTGGGTAAGGCTGTTGAGCTCACAGAATCCTGGCGTGCTGGGGTTAGAAGGTCCCTCTGGAGCTCCTCTGGTGCCCCCCCTGCCCCAGCAGGGTCACCCAGAGCAGGGGGCCCAGCAGCGCAGGGTCCAGGCGCCTTTGGAATCTCTCCAGAGAAGGAGCCTCCCCAAGCTCTCTGGGCAGCCTGGGCCAGGCTCCAACACCCTCCCACCAAAGGTTTCTCCTCCTGCTCCCAGGGAACCTCCTGGATTGCAGTTGGTGCCCGGTGCCCCTTGTCCTGGCGCTGGGCACCCCTGAGCAGAGTTGTCCCCACCAGCTCAGGGAGCCCCTGTCACATCCTCTCAGCTTCACCGTGAGAGTGACCAGGGAACCCCCGAGCGGTTTGCTGAGGCGGGGCTCTGACCAGAGAAGTGACTTTCAGAGGCTTTATTGAGTTGTCAGTCTGTGAAGTTGGCACCGCAGAGCACACCGGGGCTGCGTGGCACAAGCCGGCAGCTCAGCAGGGCGTCCTTGCGCGGCACACCCAGCCCAGCGAGGTACGGTCGGCGCAACACTGTGAAGTGCAGGCAGCATAACACAGGCGGTACCGCACGGAGCACCTGGCACAGTGCAAAGCACCGGGCACAGAGCACCGGCAGAGCACAGGACACGGGCGCAGAGCACCGGCGAAGCGCAGGACACCGGCAGAGCACAAAGCACCAACAGAACGTCAGCACAGAGCACCAGCAGAGCACAGAGCACCAGCAGGGAGCAGGGCACAGCACCGTCCCGGCACAGAGCATCGGCAGAGAGCAGCACACAGCACCGGCACGGCACAGAGCACCAGCAGAGCACAGAGCACCAGCAGGGAGCAGGGCACAGCACCGTCCCGGCACAGAGCATCGGCAGAGAGCAGCACACAGCACCGGCACGGCACAGAGCACCAGCAGAGCACAGAGCACCAGCAGGGAGCAGGGCACAGCACCGTCCCGGCACAGAGCATCGGCAGAGAGCAGCACACAGCACCGGCACGGCACAGAGCACCGGCAGAGCACAGAGCACCAGCACAGAGTAGGGCACAGCACACTGTCACAGAGCACCGCTAGAGCGTAGAACGCCATCAGAGCATGGCACGGCACAGCACACCGGCACAGAGCGCAAAGCACCGGCACGGCTCAGCACACCGGCACGGCACAGCACATCGGCACGGCACACTGGCACAGCACGGCACACTGGCACAGCACACCACCCCAGAGCACCAGCAGAGCACAGATGACGCTGGGCCGCAGACGGCCCAGCGTGGCCCATGCGGAGCGAGCGGCACCGTGGCTTTTGTGACGCAACCAACTCCTCGCGCCCTGGCACGCGCGGTGTGCGTGGTGAGCGCGCGGTGTGCGCGGCGGCTGCCCCGTTCTCCAGGCCGATGACTGAAGGTGTCGTGGCCACAGGAGAAACGGGGGAGGAATAGACATCGGGGGCGTCACCTTCCGATGCCGTGAGATGTCGGAAGGCCGTAAGATGGGGAACAATGAGGATTCCGTTCAGCACCAGGGAGGTTTCTGCTGATCCGCGTGTTGGGATCCAGCTGGTGGGTTTGGATTTGGGGAATTTCTTCTCGTGCTCAAGTCCAGCTCACAAAGTCCTCTCTTCGGCTTGGGCCAAGGCGGGCAGTTCTAACGACAAAGCATCGCGGGGGTTGATCCGTGCTGGGGGGCGAATCCGGGTAGGAAGATAAACACGGCAGATGGGAAATGGCGCCGGAGCTTCCCGAGCTCCTCTCCTCCCTTCTCCAAGTGCCACCAGCTGGCAAAGAGGGGCGACAGCTTTAGGACCTGCAGTGGAAAACGCTTCTCGCTCCCAGAGGGAAGTTTATCAGCCCGCTTTGGAATCAGCTTTACAGTGGCGCAGGCGCCAGCGGGACAGGGGGGCTGCCCTGGCCCCAGCCTCACAGCTCCTCCTGCCCGGCAGCTCCAGGAGCAGGGGCCAGAGCGCGGCCCCCGCCGGGCCGCAGCTTCTCGTGGCGCACGCGTGATTTCTCATGGTTCATGGGTGAATTCTGTTTGCCGATGACTCCTCCAGGTGCTGCCGTCTCCCCACGCCTTGGCTCGAGCCTTCTCCGTCACGGGCCGCAAAGGTTCTGTCGGGAGCGAGCGGCACGCTCCGCGCCGCTGGAGGCAGCTCGGTCTGGAGCCCCGTGGGCTCTCCCAGTCTGGAACATCTCCCGTCCCCTGGAGCGGGGGGACCGTGCTGTCCCAGACCGCCGGCGCCTGACTCACAGGGGAGGAGACCGGTACTTGTGGAAGGCATTTTCCAGGAAGTTCGCCAGCTTTTCACAGTCGTCCTAAAACAAAAGAATAACACACGTGCCAACAGATCATCCTGGCTTGGCCACCCTCTGCGCACGACTCCATCCCACGCCACTGAGGCTGGATACGGGAAGAGAGCGGCTCGCGAGCACCGCCAGAATTCAGTGCTAATCGTGAGCCCATTTCCTGGATAACACCAAATGACCAAGAAGGGGCCTTTTTGTGGCAGGTGCCATCTAAAGGCAAAAGCAGAGACTGGGCTTTGGAACTTCTGATCGGAAGCAACGTAACAGGCCTGGCTTCTTTTGGTTATTTTAATTTCAACTCAATTAACTGACCACTGGCTCTCCAGTTATTTTCAGTGGCCACCTGGCCTGTTGTGTTTGATAACAACCTCCCCGCTAAGGAAAACGGAAATTAACGGCACTTTTGTAGGTCTGGCAACCGTTTGGTAGAGAAGTCCCTCCTGACACACTCAGGAGTGGGTGCTTTCTAACACAATTAGAATGTTTATTCCTTCAGAAAGAAACCACTGAAACACACAATGACACATAAAGGCTGCAGAAAACTCCCACCGTGTCCACAGCATGCCGGAGCGCAGCCGCAGCGTGCCAGAGCCAAGCTGCACCGTCACCATGCTTGGGGGAAGAAAGGCAACGTGTACTTTTTTCCAGGGGTGCTCACATAAACTCTTCACCCGGTGAAGCTGACCCCTCCCCTGTCCACTGCCAGCGTCCAGAACACAGAGTTCTCCAAAACGCTGCCTACGGCCCCAGAATTCCCAACTTGTACAAAATAAAAATGCATTTTCCATTCTCTCTGTGCTGCCGAGTGGTCTGAGTGAGCGGGCTGCTGGGGATTTGTTTTGGGCCCGTCTGCAGACCCGAGGGAGGGAGAATTCCCCAGGCAGATGGAAGGTGGCCTCAGCTTCCTTCCCTTGGTGCTCCTTTGGTTCTCACACCCAGAGTCACCGCCGGGCTGGTGTCGCTAACCCTGCCAGCCCAACCCGACCGCCCCCCAGAACAGCACCCCAGAGTCAGGCACAAGTACGGAGAAAAATCCAACCAACGAGAAAAGGAGGCGTCGCTGGCTGCACGGAGCTGGCCCCGGTGCCGCTGGATGGGGATCGGAGGAGCTTGTGCTGCCCCGAGGTGCCACTCGGATCCGGGGGCTGCAGCAGCAGCGCGGCGCGTGAGGATGGAGGCGAGGCGGCAGCGGGGGGCTTACCTCGTGGATGAACCCGTAGTGCACCAGCTCCGTGGCCAAGTCCTTGGAGTTATCAGCTGCAGAGACACGGAGCGGTGATAACAGGGACCTTCAGGCACCTCTCAGCTCCTCTACCAGTAAAGGGTCCCAGTCCCCACCCGCAGCACCCGTCTTAAGCTTCGTTACCCTGCAGGGGCACGTGCCCAACACTTTGGGCTAGCCGAGTAACTGCTGAGTAATCCTGGGGCACGCCGAGGGCAGGGAACTGGAGCTGAACGAGGTACTGGGCAGGAACGAGCTCCAGTCCCAAATCCCAGAAGGCACGGTAGTCTTGGCAACCTGTCACTTGAGATTTTTTTGCAGTTTTGGCTCAGCTCAACATGAACAGCAGCCAGGCCACTACGTGAGGCAGCAAAACACAAGGGGCTGGGGAAGCGGCAGCTCCCAGGCTCTAACTGCCAAGCTCTACACTTCCGTCTTGGCCGCAGGGCAGCCCAGAGCTTGGCTGCACCACCTCCAGGAGGCTCCCAAGTGTCTCAGGGAGGAAACCGCTGGGCTGGAGCCGCTCCCAGGAGAAGAACCCTTCTTCTCCTTCTCCTTCTCCTTCTCCTTCTCCTTCTCCTTCTCCTTCTCCTTCTCCTTCTCCTTCTCCTTCTCCTTCTCCTTCTCCTCCTTCTCCTCCTTCTCCTTCTCCTCCTTCTCCTTCTCCTCCTTCCCCTAAAGGGCTCCCTCTGAGGAGAGTCCACCTTCTCCTTCAAAAGCCATTACAGAGACTGCAGCAGTGTTCATAGAACCATAGAATGGTTTGGGTTGAAAGGGACCTTAAAGCTCATCCAGTTCCAAACCCCTGCCATAGGAGGGTCACCTCCCACTAGAGCAGGCTGCTCAAAGCTCCATGCAACCTGGCCTTGGGAATGAAGTAAGATCTCACTGGTGTTACCCCAGGAACTGCCGCCATGCACCCCAGGGTGCAATGCAGGGTCTTGAGGGCCACTGACTGGACTCCCAACATCCAACTTAGAGTGCAGGTTACCACCACCTGACAGGGGTGACAAGCTCAGGGCGTGAAAGGCCGAGAGCTGGTACCACACAGATACTGGAGTTTGGCCTGCTCTCCCAGTACGAGGAGGAACAAAAATCCGGCTGTAAACCCAGTCAGTGTCCAACCCAGTCTGAGCCAAACCCTGACCAGGGCCACCAGGCAACGCTTCTGCACCCACGCACAAAAATGTACTTGCAGATAAACGTACTGGGCAGCAAGTCGTAGCTCAGCTGTCGATGCAGTTTGTCCTCCAGGATCAGCAGAAGGGTGAGCTGCAGAAAGAAGAGAGGGCTCTTTACCAACACCGGCTCCTCCACATGGCAGAAAGGTGCTGGCTCTTCCAGCAGCACCAGCAGCCACCGGCAGCAAGCAGGGAGGACGCTGGTGACTGCTGGGCATCGGTGGCAGGGTCATTTGAGTGTCTTAGAGGAGCATTCCCTCAACAGCTGCAGCCCACCTGCAACTGTCCCACTAGAAAGCAGTACAGTTAAAAGATGTCCAAAGACATCAGGGTGTTCCTGCCCTGCAGCCAGAGGGGGCCGGTGGCTTCCTGCTTCTCCGGGCTTCTTTTATTATAAACAGACAAGGACAAGTCCTCTGGGTGCTGCAGCAAAGCGCCCGAGACCAGGCTCCTTCCAGGGCAGATGCCAGAGGCAGGCACAGAGAGCAGGTCTTGCCCCAGAGCCTCATGGAGCTGAATACTTACGTGCCACTGGGTCTTGTCCTCGTTCAGCTCCATGTTACACTGCATCTGCACCACCTGCAAGAGGCCAAACCCAGTGTCAGCTCAGACACAGTCCCTCTGGCTCCCCAGGCCGGCTTCACTTCTGCTCTCCAAGCACGACTTTCACATTCCTACTGAAACCCTGTAACTCCAACTGCCGGCCTGACCTTCCGCAACTCCCATCTTTCCAGGAACTGTCTGGGTGGAGCAGTTGGAGGTTAAGTAAGGCCAGCACCCAGCTATCAACCATGGCCATCGTCAGCTGACTGAGAGGTGGCCAAGGGAGCCCTGCACGAGGTGCAGTTCTGGGAGAACTCGGCAATCAGGATGAATTCTTCTGCTCCGTTTGCCAGGGGAAGGCTTCCCCCTGAAGCTCTGCCCAAACCCTTGGTTATGTTTTAACATTGTACCTGATCAGGTCTTTCTGGGGCAACCAACCCTTAAATCAGACAACAGAGCAAAACCAAAATCTTGGATATTATAGAAGTGAGACATGGATCCTCTTGTGGAAACCCCACGTTGTGACAGATAAATACTGCATCTTATTAACGTGCCAGTTTCAAGCTCCTGTGAAGGAACCACGGCAGCTTCGAGCTGTGTCACCTCCACTATGTCACTTGGACACCGTTAAGATGCAGCTGGACATGGTGCTGGGTCATCATACCTAGGCTGGCTTTTCCCAAGAAAGGTTGGACCAGGTGATCCATCAGGTCTTCTAAAGATCCTTCAAACCTGGTCCTCTATGATTCTATGATTTTATGAGTGTCCTACGTGCTCCTCTACGCTCCACACATGGAACGGGGCAGCATCTTGCAGACGTCCTCCAAGAGAAGGCTGGGGACATCTGAGAGCGTCACTGCCACCTGCTCCCTGCTCTCTGCCTGATGCCCATGACCAAAGGATCGTTTGGATGGGAGGGGACACCAGGAGGACTCTCGTCCAAGCCCTGCTCAAAATAAGACAATCCGGAAATCAGACCAGGCTGTTCAGAGCACTGCCCAATTGGGTTTTGAAAACCTCCAAGGAGATCCCATGACCTCTCCTAGCCCTTGGTCTACTATCTAACCATCTTCATTATGAAAAAAATTCCTTGGAGCCACCCAGAATCCATATCCTGGTGCCCCCCCAGACCTACACTGCAGCTACACTCCTTTGGGACGTACAGGTTTGTCCGGCTGCACGTTTTCATGAAACCTGCAGAAACTCTGCTTTGGAGATTACTAGTCCTCGATCAAATGAGCAAAACCGAGTTGACCACACCACACGTGCAGGCGGATGACACACGTGCAGAGCTTCCCCTGGGGCACCACACGGGAAAGCAGCAGAGGAGGAACACCGCGAGGGCCCGGGCTGTAGCTGCGCAGGTTGGTGTATTTTTAACGCTAAATCACCAAAACCAAACACGCCGTGAACTTCCGGAGGTGCAGCTGCTTGGAAGAGACCCGACTGAGAAGGGAAGTCAGGGAACAGAATTAACTCTGCTCCAACTTGAACCAGGACGTGAATGTGACAGGAAATCGCATTTATAGCGCTCACGGTGATGCCGCGAGGTGAGGAATGACGAGCCCAGAAGTGTCATGGCGGGGAAGCGGCCGGCGCCGAGCAGGTTCTTAGGGCAGAGGAGCGCAGCCCCAGCGAGCTCCTCCGGCCGCTCTCGGCCAGTGGCTCAGGAAACAGGAGGGGACAGGAGCCAGTGCAAGAAGCGCCGTGCCTGAGCTGTGCCCTGCTGACAGTGGCCAACAGGCCTATCTGCCCGTGTGCGCGTCAGCAAAGGACGAACGCCAACTGCTGCCCCTGGGAAGGAACAATCCCTGGCAAGAACCTGGGATGGGGTGGCCTGGCTGGCAGGAAAGGCTTTGCTGGCTCTGCTGGAAAGGCTCTGGGGTCACGGTGGGTGGCAGGCGGGACATGAGCTGCGACGTGCCCAGGCAGCGAGGGCGGCCGGCAGCGCCCTGGGGTGCAGCCAGGAGACCCAGGGAAGTAATTATTCCCCTCTGCTCAGCGCTTGTTGAACTCCATCCAGGTACCGCATCTAATTTTGGGCCCCCAGAACAAGAAAGACATTGATAAACCGGAGAAAGTTCAGTGGAGGGCCATGAAAATGATCCTGGGCTGGAGAGCTTGGCCTCTGAGAGAGCTGGGCTTGTTCAGCCCGGAGCCGGGATGGCTCTAGGGGCTACAGAGCAGCCCGCCCGCATCCGTGAGGGGGTTATGCCGCGGCACCCAACAGCTCTGCTCAGTGAGGGATCCCACCACGCTCTGGGGAGGCTCCGCTTCTGCTGGGTCGGTCCTTCCCTGACCCCCCTGCCAGGCACCCCTCAGAGGCCCACCAAAACACCTCCAACAACCTTCCTGACTTCAGGGTCAGGACCTGCATCCTCCTCGCCTGCCTGGAGCCAGGGCCAGCGCTCGGCCGGCATCTCAGCATGTCACTGCAGACCCGGGTGGGATTTCAAACCTACGTCCCATCGACAAGGAACAGGAGGTGCTGTGCCACCGGACATGGCAGGAGAGCGGAGCCAGAGAACTGGAGGCAACGAGGCTGCTCCACAAAGTCTCAGGTAAAAGGACCTCACCTGCTCCAGCCAAAGGGGCTGTCCCAGTCCGGGGGCAGCCAACGCAGTGAGGAGAAGCCAACATGAGGAGAAGAGCTCTCATCCGGGCAGGAGTTCCTGCCACAGGCTGCAGGGAATGGAGACCGTCCACCTGCTCCCAGTGGAGAATCTATCCCCACCTGGGTCTGACCTTACCTTCCTGGTCTCCACATCAAAGGGCTCTGGGGTGGGAGTCTTGGCTTTCTGAGGGTCCTCCTGGGGCTGGGAGAGGGCACGTGGCAGGGCGTGGGGTCTGGAAACGGCGAAGTTCATCAGGGGATAAATCCCATTCCTGGTACAGACACAGAGGGAGGACAAACAGCTGAGCACTGGCCTCCTACAGCCCTGGCACAAGTCAGCTGTGGACGGCCACCGCCCTGACCAGGGACCCGCTGCCGCGGAGCAGCTGGGCGGGCAGCACGGCGAGGAGGCGCAGGCCACAGAGCTCCATCGCCCCGGCACTGCAGCCCGGCCCCTTTCGCCCCAGGGGCTCTGCAGAGGGGACTGCAGGTAACCGAGGATTTCTGTTCCCGTGGGACCATCCACGTGTGCCCCAGAACCTGGGAGCTGCAAACAGAAAGATGCTGGGGACCAGAGCTGGGAGGAGACATCCTGGGTCATCCAGCACCACCCTCAACCCACCTGACGTCTTCTAAGAATTTGTCGAGCTCAAGGAAGGAGACCTCGGAGTACCTGGGAGAGAAACGGGACAGGAGATGACTGAGGAGGCAGGAGAGCAGCGCGGCATGGAGGATGGAGGACGGCGGTGCCCTGACGCCGGCATCACCGGGACGGAGGCCAGTCCTGGGCTCACGGCTGCGGCCGCTCTGGAATCCCCTCCAGCTCAATCTCACCTCCACTGCGCTCCAGGCCGACCCTCTCTCCGGATCTCTGCCATCACCATGTTCAGGTCCAGTTCCTTTATCTTCTCCTCCACAACGTTCTCTGGCATCAGATCTGGGCACAGGCAGAAAGGGCCCATCAGCCAGGGGGGTCCTGACTCGGCAGCACGGACCCCGGGGAAGGTCTGTGAGTGGCGAGGGCTCCGGGCTTGCCCGTACCCCCAGCTCTGTGGGGACAGCGGCCCAGGCCTGCCGGGGGCAGGGGGTGGGGGCCGCTCACACTGATTGTTGATGAAGCAGTGCGCGGCCAGCAGCTTGAGGGAGTGCACCTCAAAGAGCACGCGGTGGAAGAGCAGGCTGTTCGCTGTTGGTCGCTTGTCTGGGTTGAGGGTCAAGCACGACAGGATGAACTCCTGAGGGTGAAAGCAAAGGCATAAACCAGGGGCAAGGCAGGACGTGCCCCCACCTCATCCCCACCACGGCCACCCCAGGCTCCCTCTCCCACCGGTGTTTCCCAGGAAGCAGAACTGAATGGCCATCTGGGGCAGGCAGCAAAGAGCACCCTGGCTGACGGAGGCAGCAGTGATTGGGCTGAGGGAGCTGGGCTTGTTCAGCCTGGAGAAAAGAAGGCTCAGGGGAGACCTTCTGGCTCTCCACAGCTCCCTGGAATTCAGGAGCTTGGAGCCAGCGGGGTCAGGCTCTGCTCCCAAGGAACAAGGGACAGGACAAGAGGAAGCGGCCTCCAGTTGCCCCAGGGCAGGTTCAGGTTGGAGCTGAGGAACAATTTGTTCCCCTGCAGGGCTGTCCAGGCCTGTGCCAGGCTGCCCAGGGCAGGGCTGGAGTCCCCCTGCTCCCTGGAGGGGTTTCCAAGGCGTGGAGATATGGTGCTGAGGGACAGGGCTCCGTGGGGCTCTGGCAGGGACGGGGCAGTGCTGGGACTCCGGGAGCTCCAAGGGCTCTCCTAAGCCAAACCTTTCGATGATGCTGCACCCCAGGGGAGATTCCCGGCCCACCGGTGGGTCCCTGAAGCTAAACCAGCAGGACTCACCCGCATGTTGGGATCATCCAGAGAATGCCGTGCCCGCACGATTGCTTCCTCTGAGACCCGCGTGTCCCCGTTGGTCTGGATCTCCAGCACCGCCATCTGTGGAAGGAGGAGCACAGCCCTGTCTGCTCATGGCCAGGCTGTGGGCTAGTCCTCGAGGGCTTCCCAAAGGGATGTCCCCTGGCACGACAGCAGCTGTGGAGCTCCCCGCCAGGACATGCAGCCCGGCCACGCTCCGGATCCCCAGAGCCCGAGGACAAAGAGGAGGCTCCAGCCAAGTACAGAAGGGATGAGCTGCACCAGTCGGTGCACCAGAGCAGGAGGGGCCAACACAGCGGAAGATGTTCTGCCGACCCCAGCGGTGACGTCTCCACCACTGCAAGGGATGCCCCGGCTCAAGGCAGAGGTTTGGAACGGGGCAAGGAGACTCTTCAGGAAGGTGCCCAGGTCACCACGATCCCCAGCGGGCTCCGCAGGAGGAGCCCGGCCTGGCAGCCCCGGCTCCCTGCGGCCGCCCACTCCGTACCTCCAGCGCGCACATCCCGAAGGAGAAGATGTCCATGGCGGTGCCGTCGGCCCTCTCTGCAAAACCAAGGCAGGACCACATCGGGCCTCTCCCCGTGCACCCCTGCCCACACTCTGCCCATGCTCTGCCCACGCCCCTTCCCAGCTCCCTGCGCAAACCGTTCCCATTTATTCCCCTCAAATCTGCTCAAGAATATCGGAGGTGGGGATCACACCACGAGTCCTCACACGGCATGAAGGTTCTTTACTCCTTCTTCTCTGAGCTCAGGGCTCAGGAATGCTCCAAAGCGTGTAAAATCACTGAGCCGACCTCTCAGAGCCACCTGTGGGCTGCTGCTGCCCAGTGACGACCGATGCACGGCCCGTTCCCAGGCGGGCACCGCTCGTGCCATGTGCACTGCTCGGCGCTAACCAACGCCGAATGCTGCCTACAGCGTCACCACACAGCCAGACTCCACCGCTGGTCCAGCTGTGACTCACAGCTGGCAGCCGGCTACGGATGCACTGAATGATCCTATATCGCCGCACACGCTGTGCCCACACCTCGCGTGGGACCCCCCGTGCCTCTCTGCACCCGCGCGCCCACACCCCTATGCATCCCTTGAGCACCCCCTCCACTCGTAGCCCCGGCACAGACCCCCAGACACCCCCAGTGCAGACCCCTTGGACACCCCTGGTGCAGATCCCCCGACATGCCTGGTGCAGACCCCGCACTCACGGCCGTACTCCGGGGGAAAGAAATGCAGGTTCCGAAGCTCTTCCCTCTCAATCCTGATGGGGCTCCGCAGGTCGTCCGGCAGAGCTGCGGTGGGAATGAGAGGCATCCTGCATCCAACCCTCGTGAGCCACCTCGCTGGGGCCGCGGGCTCAGGCAGGCGTTCTGAGGCGGCCGATGTTCTGTGCGTGCTCCAGCCCACGCAGACTCCCTGCGGGCACCCACTCCCCTAGGAGACCCCTCTGCTCCCGCCACAGGAGCGGCAATTCCCACAGGGACAAAGGTCCCTGCTGCCAGCAGAGCCCAGGATGCTCCTCCGAGCCTCGGGCCCGCAGCGGAGGATGGGAGAGGTGGGAGAGGAGGCAGAGGGACACTCACCGTTGGCAAACACCCTGTGCCAGACTGCGGGTCAGCGCCGATCCGGAAGCGGATGGGTGGGAAGGTGTGGAGCAGAGGACACGAACATGAGAGAAGGGAGCAGAGGACACAAACAGGAGAAGGTAACTCCAAGCCTTGCTCCGGTGACCCCCTGAGGGGCCCCGCAGTTCCCACCCAGCTGAACCCCCTCAGCACGGCACCCGGCGGCACCCGGCACGTCCCTCGGCAGGCAGTGACCTCCTGCTGACCCTCCCGACCGGAGCCCGCGGGGGTGGTGGTTCCCTACCTGACCCGATCTTGATGAGCCCATTGTGCTGGATGAAGATGGTGTCGCTGGTGAGGTTGCCGTGGATGATGGGAGGCTCGCAAGAGTGCAGGAAGCTGGGGGGGCACAGAGCTGCCCTGAGCTCGCCCTATGCGCGCCTGGCCCCGAGGGAGCGGGGCGGCACGGGAGACGGTGACCGTACCTGAGAGCAGACAGGATCTGGGTGCACCAGCGCTTCCAGGCCTAGAGCAGGGAGCAGAGCTCGCGTCAGAGGGGGCACCCCCGGAGCGCACCCGCCACGTCTGGTCCCTCCCCCAGTGACTGGGGAGGATCTCTCCCCCCGTGCCGCCCCGGCCACAGCAGCCCCGTCTCCAGCCCCTGCTCAAAGAAACCGCCGAAGCTGAAAACTCCTCGGCACGGGGCACAGGGCACCAGCACGGCTCAGCTCCAGGGGTGCTGTGCTGGTGCCAGACTGGGATCAAACGCCGTGGCAGGGCTGGCACTGCCAAGCACAGCCAGGCACAGGGTCCCCAGAACTGTCACCCAGCTCTTCAGTCACGGCCACCTGAGACCTGTCCACAGAACCTTTACTCAGTCCCTACTCGGTGGGTCTGCAGGTGGAACCCGTCCCTTCAGCCTAAGCAGGAGCTCAGCCACAAACCCGTGGTCGCTGGTGGAGGTGGTGGAGCCATGGGCCTCCCAGAGCATGATGCAGCCCCAGGAGGAGGTGGCATCACCCGGCTGGACCTTACCGCAGGAGCTCCCAGCTCGTTCCCCACCCTCGGGGTCAGATCCTGGCAGTAGGATCCATTTTGGGACTGTCCTGGGGAAATTCTGCTCTCACCAAGGGGCCATCCCCCTACAACGGTGCCATCTCTCCTGGGTGGTTCAGGGAGTGACCATCCATGCTTGCTCTGCCTTCTAAGAGACCAGAGACGTCCTCTGTGCCAGCGGGCACAGAGCCACCACCCACATCACCCAGGACACCCTGTGCTGCCCCCAGGGAACCCACCCTGGCATTCATGGCCTTGTGGTTTTTCTTGGTTTTCTTCAGGAACTGCTTCAGGCTCCCTGAGGACACGTATTCCGTGATGAAGATGACCTGGGAGGGAAGAGAGGCATCAGCTGCCCCGGCTCCTGGCACGACCAGCACCCGTGGATGCTCCAGCTGGGGGTACGCAGCCTGCAACGGCCCCGCGCGGCAGCATCCCAGGGAAGGGGGAGTCTCGGGGAGCGGAGCTGGGATCCCACCTTGCTCCCACCCCCAGCACGGGGATCCCCCAGACACTCTGCCTCCCCAACCATCCCTACCCGGGCCTTCGAGTCCTTCACGTCCAGCCAGTACTTGTGAAGCTTCACGATGTTGGGGTGATCCACAAGCACCAGCTGCTCGAACATGGTCTTGATCTTCTCCTGTGGGCAGAGGGAGGGCAGGTGAGGTGTCAAGTCCCATGAGCTGAGGTGGAAGGTCCCAGGATGTGCAGGACACCTTCGGGAGCACGGGAATGCAGGGCTGGGAGAAGGCTGTGCCCCAGTCACAGGGAAGCCGGTTTTGGGTGCAGAGGACACACGGAGCCGTCTCTGTGACAGAAGCCGTGGGACAACCCAGAGTCCCCAGATGGGAACCCGACCGGCCATGGCCGACACGGTTGGCACTGCCACCCAGGGGAGCTGCAGAGAGAGATGGGCACGGTCACCCCTGGGGAGGGGTAGCTCACCTCGTGTGCTTTAAAGGCCTTCTTGTCGGTGAAGAGCAGCTCGTTCCACACCACCTCCACACCCTCCTCAGTGTCCATGGCCAGGAAGGTGCTCTGGATGCCCGGCATGTTCCCCTGATTCACCTGTGGGGTGCAGGAAAGCGTGAGACAGCCTGGCTGCGGCACTGCCCGCGGCTGCCGGACTACCGGAGGAACCTTCTGTGGGGTCATAGCCATGGGGGCTCTAGAGCTGCTCCTGCAGAGGACTCCACGGTGAGGGGAGCAAGCCCCTAGCCCTGCCCTGTCCCCAGACCTGCCGGCTCAGGAGCTTGGGCATCACAAAATCATAGAACCATTTGGGTCAGAAGAGACCTTCAAGTTCCCGGAGTCCCAGCGCTGCCCCATCCCTGCCAGGGCCCCACGGAGTCCTGTCCCTCAGCACCACAGCTCCACGCCTTGGAAACCCCTCCAGGGAGCAGGGGGACTCCAGCCCTGCCCTGGGCAGCCTGGCACAGGCCTGGACAACCCTTTTGGAGAAGACCTTAATCCTTGTGTCCAACTTAAACTTCACTCTCCCTCCCTTGGCTCCAACCTCTTGTCAGGGAGCTGTGGAGAGCCAGAAGGTCTCCCCTGAGCCTCCTTTTCTCCAGGCTGAACAAGCCCAGTTCCCTCAGCCGCTCCTCCCCACACTCCTGCTCCACACCCTTCCCCAGTTCCATTGCCTTTCTCTGGGCATGCTCCAGCCCCTCCAGGTCCCAAAACTGACTCCAGGATTCCAGGAGCAGCCTCCCCAGTGCCCAGTACAGATGACAAGGAGACTCTATGCTGCCAGGGCCGGTGGGCAGCATCCCGCTGTGCCCACGGGCTGCGGGTGTGGAGATGCGGCACCTCTGGCTCATTAGCCGGAGACAGACGGCAGTTCACGGACCAGTTTCTGCTGTGGACAGACAAAGCTCCTCTGTCACTGGTCCTCCCCGCTCCAGGCTCCATGTGCTGCACAGAAAGCCCGGCACGGACAGGCTGCAAAGCGGCTGGCCAGGACCACAGCCCAACCCACACCTCCCAGTACAGCCAGCGCCGGAGTGCCCGGCATGGCACTGCTGGGGTGCTGGGGAGGTGGCCCAGCCCTCACCCACAGAATCGCACAGAGCCACCGAATCTCCAGGTCAGGGTCCCAAATAAGGAGTTAAAATGCACCAAATGCCCTTTTGGTTGCCACCAGTTCAGGCGGGAGCAGTGGAGCTCCATGCGGAGGCTCCTGATGCCCGGTGCGGAGGCATAGCCAGCTCTGGAAGCCTCAGGTGCCACCTCCTCATCTGCCTCACCGTGGGGCCACAGCATTCCTGCGAGTGCTGAGCCTGCAGCTGGACCCGACCGGCAGGGCCACCGTGCCCCATCCCCACCCCTGGATGAACCGGGAGCTGCTCAGCCCCATCCCATCACCTCCCACTCGCTCGGAGCTCAGCAGAAGGACCGCCTGGATGAACCAGACTGACCACCCACAGCAGAATTCCGGGGTCATCCCTCTGCCACAGCCTCCCAGCCTTGAACGAAAACTCCAGATGGTGGATCTGTTGGAATCTGGGAGGCTCTGGATGTGCTGAGGAGCCTCGGCCGGGCCCAGCTGCCCAGCGAACCTGCTCCGTCTGGAGCCGAGCGGCAATAAAACCGACACTGAATCGCTGCCGGCGCACCGAGCCCCGGGACCACACAAAGGAACAAACGCTGCCTTGGAGTCACCGGCATGACTGGGGACCACGGGAACCAGCCACGAGTCACCTCGATGGCCTCTGGCTGTGCCTTTCGGGGGTTCCCAGCAGCTGCACTGGCCGCTAATGGTGGGCACCACGTGGAACGGGCAACGGTCCAGAGCCAGGCTGGGCAAGCTCCCTGCTCAGGCTGCTTCCAGAAAGCCCCTGGCAGGAGCCGCGGCCAGCCCGGAGCACTCGCTGGGGACTCGAGAGAACGTTTACAAAAGATCAGGTTGCGCCTTACAATAAATCGCTCCCTTTTCAGCTCCTGCCGTCATTGGGGGCGGCAGGAGGCCCGGAGAGGCAGCTCCGGGGCTGGGAGAGCAGCCGCTGAGCAGGGCAGGGGGGCTGGAGAGCAGAGCACAGTTCTGCTGACACTGCCAGGCGTTTGCATCCGATCCGGAGAAGAGAACAAGGATCAGGTGCCCCTCGAGCGGCCTCCACATCCCGCTAGGGCAGCCCCAGAGCCCCCTCCATCGGCACCCCGGCCCCCAGCACCTCGGCGCGGGAGCGGGTCTGGGGCAGGGTGGCCCCCGGCACAGCCACGGGGATCAACCCCGGCACCCCCGCACCCTCCCGTGCCCAGGGAGCTGTCTGGAGGGGTGGGCGGTGGGACTGGGACCCTCATCCCCATCCTGGCAGGGTCCCAGCCCCCACCCCGGGGCTGCTGGTGCCAAGATGGGGGGTGAGGTGCAAAGTAGCAGAAGGGAAGGGGAGGGAGACATCGTGTTGCCTTCTCACACCGTGAGCCACTGCACCGCACAACCATCCCCAGAACGACTGTAACAACAGAAACACAGGGGGGTGTTGAAGAGGCCACCAAGAGACCCCCAATCCAGCTGGAGATTCAGCCAGAGGGTGACCCACGGCCCCCGCACATCGCAAGGCTGGAGGGAAGAGAAACAAACCTCTCCAGGGGCTTTTGGGCTGGTGCTGAGCCAGAGATGTGGGACACGGCACCATCTGGAGGACACCGGCCAGAGACCCAGAGACACCCAAAGGGAGAGCCAAGTGAGGAAGAGGAGCCGTTATCGGATCACACGGCCCCAGGCTCCCCAGCCGTGCCATGCTGGCCAGAGCAGCAGGACCCACCGGGTTGTACAGTGTGTCTTAAAATCACAGAATCATCAAACCATTTGGGTTGGAAGAGACCTTTGAGACCATCAAGTCCCAGCGCTGCCCCAGCCCTGTCCCTCAGCACCACAGCTCCACGCCTTGGAAACCCCTCCAGGGAGCAGGGGGACTCCAGCCCTGCCCTGGGCAGCCTGGGACACACCTGGACAATCCCAAAAGGCAACAAATTGTTCCTCAGCTCCAACCTCAACCTCCTCTGGGGCAACTGGAGGCTTGTTCCTTGGAGGAACAGACCAACCACAGTGTCGATGCCACGGGTCACAACCTCCATGTGCCAGGGGAGCGGTGCCGGTTCTGCTCCACCGCTGAGCAGAACCCCGGGCCGCCGGTGACGAGAGGAGGGCTGGCAGGACGCGCAGGGGGCGATGGTCACTGCCAGCACCGCTTCCCTGACCCCTGGTGACACCGCAACGTTATCCTTCCTGGCGTTGTGCGCTGGCAGGATTTGCAGGGGCCACAAGACTGAGCAGGGAACACAATGTGCCGGGAGAGCCCTTCGGAGTCAATCCCAGCCTGGCGCTCGGCTCCGGGATCTCGTGAGCTGGGCGTCAGCAAGCGCTGTGTCTGGGCTTCTCAAGGGACTTCTGCGCAGGCTGTGGTTGGGCAGGAGGTGCTGCTGAGGCCCAGGGACACCCGGTGGGCAGCTGAGACTGTTCTCTTGGGGCAAGGTGTGCGAGCAGAGAGATCATCGAATCACAGAATCGTTTGGGTTGGAAAAGACCTTGGAGCTCCCAGAGTCCCAGCGCTGCCCCAGCCCTGCCAGGGCACCACAGAGCCCTGTCCCTCAGCACCACAGCTCCACGCCTTGGAAACCCCTCCAGGGTTCATGGGGACTCCAGCCCTGCCCTGGGCAGCCTGGCACACGCCTGGACAACCCTGCAGGGGAACAAATTGTTCCTCAGCTCCAACCTAAACCTCTTCTGGTGCAACTTGAGACCAGTTCCTCTTGTCCTGGTGCTTGTTCCATCACCTGGGAGCAGAGCCTGATGCCCCCCTGGCTCCAACCTCCTGTCAGGGAGTTGTGGAGAGCCAGAAGGCCTCCCCTGAACCTCCTTCTCTCCAGGCTACAATGGAGGACGGTGTCTCTGCAGGGCCTCCCCCTCCAGCCTGTAGCTCCCAGCCCAGTGTTCCCAGCCCTGCCCTCCCCTCCCCACCGCCCTGTGCTGCGGCCCCGGGCAGGGCAGGGTTGGGGTGCTGTCTGCAACACGGAAATCTTTTTGCAAAATATGTAAAAGTGAAAAAAAAAACACAAAGAGGAGTGAGGCCCCTGCACTGGTTCCTTCAGCACCCCAAGGGACAAGGAGAGCATCTCCAGCAACTCTGGAGCCACTGCACCCGGCTGGACAGGGGTCAGGGTGTCCCCTCATGGCAGGGACATCAAAGGCTGTGAGAGAAGAACTCGCGGTGACATCCACCCGTCTGCTGTCCACAACAACAACAGCTCGAGCCCACAATGTCCTGTGACTGGGCAGGAGCAGGAGGAGGCATCGGCAATGCCAGATAAACCTGTTCTCTCCGTGTGCTCCTGTTACACAATCAGCAGGTGAAGGAACACATGAGATGGAAAATATTTTGATTTCAGTGAAGCATTTGATCCTGCCTCTCACAAAAACATATTCTCAGCACTACTCACAGAATCCCCAAATCCCAGAGTAGTGGGGAGTGGGAAGGTCCCTCTGGAGCTCCTCTGGTGCCCCCCCTGCTCCAGCAGGGTCACCCAGAGCAAGGGGCCCAGCAGCGCAGGGTCCAGGCGCCTTTGGAATCTCTCCGGAGAAGGAGCCTCCCCAAGCTCTCTGGGCAGCCTGGGCCAGGCTCCGACCCCCTCCCACCAAAGAAGTTTCTCCTCCCGCTCCCAGGGAACCTCCTGGGTTGCAGTTGGTGCCCGGTGCCCCTCGTCCTGGTGCTGGGCACCCCTGAGCAGAGTCTGGCCCCAGCCTCTCGCCCCCCGGGGGCCCTTGAGCTCTTGCTCAGCATTGATCAGATCCCCTCCCAGCCTTCTCCAGGCTGCCCAAGCCCAACTCTCCCAGCCTGGCCTCCCAGCAGAGGGTTCCAGCCCTCCCAGCATCGCTGGGGCTCCTCTGGCCCCGCTTCAACAGCTCCCTGTCTCTCCTGGGTTGAGGACTCCAGAGTTGGACCCGGCCCTGCAGGGGGGGTCTCCCCAGAGCCCTGGGAGCAGAGGGGCAGGATCCCCCCCTGACCTGCTGCTCACACTGCTGGAGATCTCCTCTTCTCCCTCCAAACCCCTACTGCCAGAGCGAACACTGTGATCCCTGTTCTCCTTCCACCACCATTCAGAAGAAAGGACAGGAGAGTATTTTTCCACTGCCCAGATAAGAGCCAGGAGAGATCCGGCGCGCTGAAGGCTTGTGTTGCTCGTTCCTGGGCAGACGATGGAGCATTGCCCACACGCCCGGCCGGCGCTGCTCAGGAAGCCAGATCCCGGGGGTGTCCTTCGCTTTGCCTCCAGGAGCCGTTGGCTTTGCCCTCAGGCATCGAACGTCCCAGGGCAGGAGGCTCGAGCCAGGGCTGAGCTCTGCCCTGAGCCGTTCCCCGGCTGAGCCGCACCTCGGAATTTCACCCGCAGTGTCAGAGAAGCCAAGACCCGCGCCCCGTGGCACCAGCGCTGGAGAAGACTCTGTAGAACACGTCAGGGAAGGGAAAGGGTCCCAGGCAGCAGGCAGGGCCCGGGTGGCTGGGGCTGGAGGTGGGAGCAAGAGGGGCCTAAAGACAGGCTGGGAGCACAGTACCCCAGGCACCCAGCACCCACTGGTCTAAACTGGAAACAAACGCTCTGGGATGGGCTCCCCAGTTCTCCTCCAGGAGGCAATGGGCTGCGCTGGGTGGTCGTCCCAGCTGGAGAGCACCAAACAGCAGCACCCAACACGAGTCAGGCCGGGGAGCTGTGGGCAACAGGAATTAGCCCCGTTCCCAGGAATTCGGTGCGCCTGACCCTGCTGACTGTGTCGGGAGGGGGATTTGTCCTCCTGCTGCGCTGGCACCGAGCGGACGCGGCCGAAGAGCTGAGTTGTCAGCAGCGCGGCTTCACCGGCAGCCACAAAGCCACCCTGCAGCCCAGCACCTGCTCGCCACGGGGACGCCGGCCTCGCCACCTTCCACGTGCCCGTTGCCGGATCCCTCGCCTCTCAAACGGAGGAGGATCGGCTTTGATCGGCCTTTCATCCACGTTGTAACACGACCGGGGGACACCTCCCTCGCCCCAGAAGTAAAATACAAAAGCCTCTGGGGCCCTGCGCGTTCTCTGGTTACACCAGAGAGACAGAAGAAAGGAGATGAGAGCAGAATGAGCCTGCGAGGCTCATACCCAGCGTCTGGCCACAGAAAACAAAAATACCCACTTGGGAAAACCACGGAAAGGGCAAAACAAGCTTGGGAGAAACAGGAAAGGAGACAAAATACGGAGAAGGTCGGTGACTGTGGCCCTTCTGTCGTGTCCAGGTTGGAGGGAGCCCCTAGGAGCAGCCAGGACCTGAGGAGCTGGGTGCGCATGGGATGCGGTGGAGGAGCCGGAGTGGGCAGGTGGTGCCTCCAGAGCACACCGAGCACCCGGGAGCAGCCAGCAGAAAGGTGTTCTGGTGGAGAAGGCAAGCGGAAAGAAAGGAGCATGTTAGCGCATGAAAACGGGCGAGTTTCTGCGCTAACCTTCACCGCCCGCTGACGTCAGCTCCCGCCCCGGCAGCTAGAACAAGGCAGAGGATTGTTACGGCCGGGTAAGATCAGGGAGGATTAGAGGATCCTTGGAACGGAGAAAGCAGCACAGGGAAAGCAGACACGGAGCGATGGGCAGAGCCAGCCCTGCGCAATGAGGAGGATGCTCAACCCAGCGGGCAGAGTCCTGCCGGTGGTCAGCCCCGCAGAACCACGCTGAGGAGAGGAGACCTCGCCGCCGGCAGAGCTCACCTGTCCCCGAGACCTGCCACCTCCCTTCCAACACCCTCGTCTTGCTTCCACAAAGGTCCCCAGTCAGAGGCACCTCAGGTGCCCCACCTCCCACGAGGATCGTGGTGAGGAGCCTCACGACCACAACCTGTCTGGTTGGCTGAGGTCACCGCTGAACTCATCCCGGAAAGTTAAACAACGGCAAAACAACCATCACAAACCCAGCGAGGGGCAGGGAAGAAATAAGATGGTGTGAAAAGAACGAGCCAAGTCCTTCGGCTGACCCGCCTCGCGCTGGAAAAGCACCTCCCAACAAAACACCCTTCAAGTCCTGGCCTCCTGGAGGGCTGGCAACAAAGCGGCTTTTAAAAATAACTCTGGTGGCAAATATTCCATCGCTGGGCACTTTCCAAATAACCCATGGCAGAGCTGGCGGCCCTCGCTGCAGCCTGCGCACAAATGCCTCCCGAGAGGGAAGCGCCGCGCACCCTGCTCCAGCGCTCAGCTGCTGTTTCTGTGGGTTGTCCCTGTTCTCAGACCTGTGGGTGCTTCAAAATCCCCCCTCTTGCCAATGGTTTGACAGCACTTGATTTCCTTCCCGTTCTGCTTTAGCATTTCTTCCCGTTTCCCTCTTTCCTTTCTTTCATCCCGCTGGTTTTAGAAGTTCCCAGCCCAAGGGCTCTGTTTCACTAAACAAGGTGACCCGGAGGTGGGCAATGCGCAATCTCAAGCCAAAACGCGGCCAGTGCTGCTCCGGCATCGCCAGCTGGGCCGCAGCGGCCAGTGGGCCGTTGTCGGAGGCAACGGCGGAGTCACGAGCGGAGAAGCAGCTCTACAATTCAGTCCCACGGACCCCATCCGAGCTTTGCCACGGCCAGTGCGCGCTCGTCCGGAGGGAATGGGCCAGAGGATGTCAACAGCAGCCCCAGGCACGCGTGGTCTGGGAGCGCACCGGGAGGGAATGCAGGCGGGGACCCGGAGGCGGGCGGGACATGCTGGAGAGGCGGCTAAAATAACGGCCCGCCCGTTATCCTATTACAGATCAACGCGGTGGTACTGGTACTGGTGACCAGTGCTCACCGGTGCTCACCAGTGCTTGTGATCAGTGCTCACCGGTGCTCGTGAGCTGCTGAGTCACCAGCTCTCTACTGTTCCCAACAACCCCCCTCTCCAAAGGGCCCAAGGGTGGGCAGAGGCGAAGCAGAAGGGGCGAAAACAGCCTGCTGTGGGTCAGCCGGTGCCCAGGGTCGTTCTGGAACGAGCAAAGCTTCAAAACTTTTAACGTAAACTGAGTTTCTTCTTCCTTGCTGCTCCACAGGGCGGGTGGAAGAAGCAAATGAAGTCATCGAACGAGCGCTGAAAAGCCCATCTCTACCTGCGTGAAGGAGCCTCCAGCCACCACGCTCCACTGCTGCGCTTGGACGCCAAGCGCAGGAGAGAAGACACGGCGGCAGAACACGGATTGTGCCGGCACCGAATGCGGAGGCCCCGGTGGATTCACACCCTGTGGAGATGCTGTAGGTGCTTCTATTTCCTGAAGCGCTCCTGGAAACCTGCGACTTCACGCCCACGGCAAGTACCAGCGTCGCAGGCCGGCGAGGGAGGCTGTGAGGGGAATGTTGTCCTCCCCGGTGGGCATGGCCGGGCCCAGCGTGGCACAAACCCCTCAGCAGGTTTCAGGAGCAGGTTCCAGGAGCTGTTTATCGTGCCTGTGATGAGGCACCACAGGGAGGGCGGCTGCCGCTCCCTCCGCACTCTCCCAGTGGAGCATGGCTACGACGGCCACGTCTGAAAACAACCCTGTTGTCCCCGGGTACGTGCGGCGAACATGCTCAGCAGCCGCTTTTCATGGCCAGTGCCGGTGCCAGAGCATCACGGCCTGAGCCCCAGAGCACTGTCTGGGGCACTTGCTGTCAGACACTTCAGCTGTCTGGGCTCCAGTGCCCGGGGTCTCTCCGATGCCGCAGAGATGGCAGCTCACAAAACCATGGTTTTGGTTGAAAGGGCCCTAAAGATCATCCAGTTCCAGCCCCTGCCATGGGCAGGGACACCTCCCACTAGACCACGTTGCTCCAAGCCCCATCCAACCTGGCCCTGGACACGTCCAGGGATGGAACATCCACAGCTTCCCCGGGCAACCTGTGCCAGGGTCCCACCACCCTTGTGGGCAGCTCTCCCACTTCTCCAGACCCCTTCTCAGAGCAGCAGGACCTCAGATGGAGCACAGCACCATGGATCCCATACCGGACTTGATTGCTCCGGCAAACACAAACCAAGGAGAATAAATAATTATAATAAATCATCAGGATCCTGAGGGAAAATCCCTACCGGTGAAAATGCTTGAAGTGCTTTTGCAATGAGAACAGAACATTCACCGATGTGAGAAGGATCCCCGTCAGCAGCTGACAGACTGCAAATGCTGTTTTTTCTCCCCAGAGCATCTCTGGATTGGTAACACCCAAGCCTCTCATCCAGAGATACCCGGTGACGCAATCACGGTGCTGAAACACATCACCACCATGTGCCACCACATCGCAAACCACCAAGACTCACCAGCCCTCCCCCCAGCACCCCGTCCTGCCGCACTCCAGCAAGGCCGGTCCACCCTCCGCACCTCTCCAGGACGGGTGTCACAGCACAGCCACCAGCACCAGGATGGAAATGTCCCTGATGGGGCTGCACTCCCTGTTCAGTTCCACCTCTCCCCGGCACTGCACAGGGGGACAAACCTCCTGGCGCCAACGGCAGCCATGGTGACACCGCTGTGGGAGCTTCCGTGTCGAAATCCAACACTGAAGACACGTCACTACGTGTCACCGTTGGGTCAAAACAGACGGAGGCTTGAAACAAGCTCCAAGTCACCGCTTTGTCAAGGGCCACGAGGGGTCACAGGGTCACACATCACCAAAGAACCAGGTGGAAAAACATCATGCCACAACAGGCCACGACAGGCCACGACAGGCCAGACGTGACCGAATGCACCGGGGAGCGTAACAACAGGACGAGGGGTAACGGGGACACCTCAGACATGCCACACAGGTGGGATCTGATACTCCAGGAGCACCGAGGGCAGGCAGGGGACAGAGCCATCGGGTTTTGAAGGTGGTGTCAGGTCCTGGCACACGTCCCATCGCCCGCGCTCTGAGAATGGGGCTCCGGCAGCAGCCGCGCGGCACGGACACCCCGACGCAAGGCCCTGACGCAAAGAAGATGTGTGGCAGAGGCGGTGCGGTCACAGGATGGAGATGGGGATGGAGATGGAAGGGTGGTGTGGGGGTGTGGAAGCACCAGAAGGCGCAGGGGGACAAAAGAGGGACAGGTGCTGACGGCACCAACATGGCAGGTTGTCAAGATCTCAGTAAAACCCAGGGTGGAAGAACAACCGAAAAGATGGGCAGCCAGACTGGAGCTCTGGAATACGGACCAGTCGTTAACAGGAGGCGGCGGGGAGATAAACACTGGGATTGGCCTCAGATGGGCCCTTTCACCCGTCAGGAGCTGACAGTACCCATGACGTCTGTCCCTCAGGGCTGTCCCTCCCCTGCCTGGGGCCAGGATTCACCCTCGACTTTGGTCCCTGTTCCGGGTGCCCTGACAGAGGCGGGGAGACTCGGGCCCCACTTCCAGGGGAGCTGGTGCTTGCACTGATGTTGGGGACACGTCTGGTGGAGAGGGGCTAGAAGTGACAGTGACAATGGCACAGAGCTCCGGGGACACGCTGCGGGGGGCTGTGCGGAGCCCCTGGGGTGGAGACACGAGCTGAGAAGGTCCAAACCCCTTGTCTGGAGAGGAGGAACCGGATCCCCCGCCTCTGGTGCAGGGACCAGCCCCGTCACCACCGTGTCCTGCCACCCACCTGGCAAGTCCTCGACCCCGTAGCAGCTGCCCAGGCAGTGACCCACGGTCATCAGCCTGTCCCTGGACCGGTGCCACCCACACAGCCAAAGCCCGAGCCCGGCAAAACCCACCGGGACCAGGCACAGCTCCCCGCACTGGCCTCCCTGCACTGGACTCCCCGCACCAGGGGCACCCCGAACCGGGGGCACCGCACCAGACTTCTTGCACCGGGGCATGGGAAGCCCGGCTGCCCGCACCGGGACTGCCCGCACCGGGACACCCCGCACCGGGACACCCCGCACCGAGCTCCCCACACGGGGACACCGCGCCTCGGGGCTCCCCGCACC
>VWZK01008623.1:1855-18985 GCA_013396935.1 Baryphthengus martii | reverse complement strand
TCCCAGCCCCGCATCTTGCCCCCCATCGCAGTGCCCCCATCCCAGTGCCACCGTCACCCTGAGAGGTGGGACCATGAGAACCTCCTGAGGGTCACCCAGGCCAAGCGCAGGGTCCTGTCCCTGAGTCAGGGCCAGCCCCAGCACCAGCCCAGGCTGGGGGTGGGGGATCGGGAGCAGCCCCGGGGAGAAGGACTCAGGGGGCTGAGTTAGAGAAGCTCCACGTGAAGTTCTTCAGCGTGAGGGTGGGGAGAGCCTGGACCAGGGTGCCCCGAGAGGTGGTCGCTGCCCCATCCCTGGCACCATCCCAGGGGAGGTTGGATGGGGCTCTGAGCGACCTGCTCCAGTTGCAGATGTGCCTGCGCCCTGCGGGGGGGGCACCAGGTGACCTTGGAAGGTCCCTTCCCACGCAAACCACCCTGGGATTCTATGATGTCACTGCCATCATTACTGCCACCTTCCTCACCATCTGCCCTGATCATCTTCTGCTCTGTGCTGGGTTCTGGGGCTGTCCCCCAGCCGGGAGCAGCGAGCGGGGCTCTGGAGCCCGCCCAGACACTGTGCTCCCAGCAGCCTCCTCCACCCGCTCCGAGCACACAGTCTTCCAGATGTTTTCATTCCTCTGGAACGTTTCTGGCTCGTTTAATGTTTTTCTTCTCTTTCTGGCTGTCTCTGGTTTCTTTCAGCACGTTCATGATTTGTCCCACCCTGCTTCTGTCCAGGCACAGTGCCTCTTCTGGGGGCCGTTCTCTCCCCCGAGCCCGTTGCTCCTTTTGGCCGGTGGTTACCCAAGAGGGACTGTGGTGCGGGCAGCTGTGGCACAAGGTGGCATCGACAGTTCACGCCAGGTACCATCCATAAAACCCTGCTCCCTGAAACACTGTGAACGACCAGGAGGTGTTTCCTTGTGTGGCCACCACCAGGTTTGGCCTGGCAGCCCACTGGGCTGCTCTGACGCAGCACTGGGGTAGCTATAGCCCCGCGGCACTGCCATGGGTGCTCTGGCAGGGCCTGAGCCAATGCCGGCTTCCTAGGGCACACCCATGTCTGGGTAAATCTCTGCTGGAAGGCTGCTGGCCACCAGTGCCAGCTCTGTGCTGGCCCTGGCAGACCGCATCACCACCTCCTGGACCACGAAAGCACATCCCAGGCTGTGGCCACCTCCAGGCACATCCCAGGCCACAGCCACCTCCAGGCACACCATCCCCGGCTCTGCTGCCAGCCTGCGAGCCAGGCGCCACAAGCTCCCGTGGTGACCTTGTCCTGTGCCTACCAGTCAGGACTTGTAGGAAAGTAAACCACCGGTTCTTATCGAAGCGGAAGGCAAGAGTTCAGCTGGGAATGAGTTCAAGGACGAGGAATCAAGGCTGAAATCAGACACACGTGTCCTGCCCCGGCGCCTTCCCCGCCTGCCGGTGCCCCCGCAGCACTCCTGTGACAGCTCCGTCTCCTGTGGGCGCTGGGTCCTTGCAGCAGCTCAGCCAGTTGTCTGCCAATCCGGCTGTACGTGATGGGGGGACAGATGGCACTGGGGGTGACCTGCAGCTTGAGCAGACATCCTCTGAGAGGAGCAGCTCTGCCCACACGTGGACAGCCTAAATGTCCACCAAAAGAGACTCTGACAAGTAGCTGGGCAAAAACAGCCCCCAAAAGTGCTGAGGACAAGAGCCCGAGCAGAAGATATGTGGAGCCCCAGGACGGAGAGGGTCCAAATGGTGCCACTGGAGACAGGACGGTGGCGAAGGAGCCGAGCCCATGCCCTGCCACAGCATCCGCTCTGCAGGAGCCTTTCTTTGCAGGGCAGACGGAGGAACGCTCCCAAAGTGAGGTGACAAAAGAACAGATCGACAACATGGGTTACCAAGGGGTGGGCTGAGCTCTTTGCCCAGGAGGCTTGGAGGAAGGCGGGCGTGGGATGGCCAGAGAACGCTCTGCAGTACCTCAGGCCGCTCCGTACCAGGCGCCGCTTTCCGCACGTTCACAAACAACCCGGAGTGGGGATTAACAATGCGCTGGCATCGCCTGCTGACGACACCAGGCTGTTCCGGGCAGTCAGCTCCGAGCTGCCTGTGCGGAGCTGCAGGGATGCTTACGGTGCAGGAAGGGCCACCAAAAGCCTGGGCGGGACCTACCATGGTGCTCGCGGCTCAGCTTGAGGATCAGCAGCCGAGCCGGGGCCATGCCGGCACCGAGCGGCGCGAGCGGCCTGCGGACGGCAGTGGCTCCTCACCACGTCACGTTCAGCGGCCACCAGGACGCCCAGCAAACGGGCCTGGCCGGAGCTGTAGGACCCCACGATGCGAGTTGCTCTTCACTGAGGATTTCTTGGTGTAGAATGTTGGTGGGCAGCACGTGGTGGAATTCATGGCCACAGGAGGTTTACAGCGGCCAAGGCAGAAAAGGGTTTTAAAAGCCATTAGGCAAATTTGTGGGAGAAAAATTGATTAAGGCTGTTAAAGAGAGAGACGCAGGCGTAGCCTCTGGCTCGGGAGGGCTCCGACATGCAGCTCATCAGATGCTGTGAGGCTGCAGCAGATGAAATACGGCTCGGTCCCTGCTCCGGCTCCTGTGCGGTTCCCTCACAGCCATGGACCCTTGAGCAGGTCTGCAGGGGTCCTGGGCCCTGGAGAAGGTCTGAATGGGTCCTGAACCCTGGGGAAGGTCTGCACCGGTCCTGTACTGGGACCTGGAGAAAGTCCACATGGGTCCTAGACCCTGGAGAAGGTCCATATGGATCCTGTGCTGGACCCTGGGGAAGGTCCACATGGAGGAGCGTGGGGACCTGAGGGCTGCGTGGCTGTGCGCCTGTGCCGGGCTTTGCCTCACAGCGATGTCCAGCCGGCCAGGAGCTCCATGGTGTAGTTAACACCACTTTGGGTGCTCTCCGACTCCAAACTGCTGAAGTCCGAGGGGATTTTGGAAGCCCTTTCAGGGTTGGTTTGCTTTCGTTCCTTTCCAGGCTGCTCTGCAGGATCGGGGTTTTGCAGGAGAGCCCCGGTGACACCAGGACCGTCCCTCTGGGCAGGTGCAGGGAACCTGCGCAATGCTGCCCCAGGGGACTGCTCGGGGTCTGGGCGAGCCGGTGTTCTCTGCACCGAGGGCCGGGCTGAAGCTCCTACTCTCCCTGCCAGGAGGCCCCTCTTGGCTGCCGTCTATTTTTATCCGTAACTGATGGATGGGGCTGGGATGCGATGACATCACATGTTTTTGCACAGCTCTCACTCGGTCGGGGCGTAAGGCTCAGCCCGGGTGCCGGGCCGGCTCCGGGAAGCCCACAAACAGCTTCCCTGCGGCTTGGTCTTCTCTCAGCGCATCCGCCGCTGGTTTCTCCAGGGCAAACGTGTGGCCGCCGCGGAGCTGCTCAGGAATCTGCGTTCACCGAATTCATACATCAGACTCTAACACCCCCCTGTCCCCGGCTCCCCGTGGGATGCGCGAGCTCACAAGTGTGTGACCTGCCATGTCAGCGAGTCGTTCAGACGTGTGAGTCTGGGGAGGCCAGGCTGGTGTGAATCTGACGCTCCGGGGTCACAGCTCCCCCAGGAAGGAGCCCGAGCGGCTTCTGACACTGCTTCTTACTGCTCATACCACTGAAGGCATCTCCACTGGCACCCCTGGGACAGCCCCTGCTTCTGCAAATATCCCACTCCTCAGAGAGGGGCTTCAAACCTCTGCAGTGGCTCAGCTCTGCCCATTGGAGCTCTGCCCGTGTTCCCGCTGGCAGCTCCCGCACAGTGCGGGAAACAGTCTCCAGCTCATTGAATCCCAGTGTGGTTTGTGTGGGAAGAGACCTTAAAGCTCATCTGGTGCCCCCCCTGCCCCTGCAGGGAGCAGGGACATCTGCAACTGGAGCAGGTTGCTCAGAGCCCCATCCAACCTCCCCTGGGATGGTTCCAGGGATGGGGCAGCGACCACCTCTCGGGGCACCCTGGGCCAGGCTCTCCCTACCCTCAGCATCAACAATTTCTCCTTCTCTCTGCTCCAAATCTCCCTCTTTTCGTCCCAACCCATCCCCACCTCGTCCTGTCCCAACAGGCCCTGCTCCAAAGTCCGTCCCCATCTTTCTGACAGGCCCCTGGAAGCCCTGACAGGCCCCCAGAAGGTCTCCCTGGAGCCTTCTCCTCTCCAGGCTGCCCAAGCCCAACTCTCCCAGCCTGGCCTCCCAGCAAAGAGTTCCAGCCCTCCCAGCACCCCTGGGGCTCCTCTGGCCCCGCTCCCACAGCTCCCTGTCTCTCCTGGGCTGAGGACTCCCGAGCTGGAGCCAGCCCTGCAGGGAGGGGTGTCTCCGCAGAGCCCTGGGAGCAGAGGGGCAGGATCCTACAGCTCCTCAGTCAGCGGATTGAGAGCCAGTGTGTGTCACCGTGCCTGACGCCGACAGAAGCAAGGCCGCCCGTGGAGCTGGGCTGGGTGACGAGGACATTTGCTGTGACTGGGCACAGCTCGATGCTAAAAATGGGATGGTTTGAATCCTCCTGGGACGTCTCATCCTGCTGCGGGGGAGCAGGAGAAGCAGCCAGGCTGGCAGTGCAGAGGGGACAGCAGCCATGTGAGCGGCTGCCGATGCGGGCGCTGGGTCGTGGGCCGCAGGACAGCTCAGGGTGGTGGGGAAGCGTTCTTGATGATGAGTGAAGGCCCCTGGTTTGTGTCAGACCCCATCGCCTGCTGTCCTTTGGGCGGCCCGGAGGGCCAGGCCCTGCTCCTGGCAGAGGACTCCAGCCGCGTCCCCTGGCTCCCGGCCTCTCCTGCGGAGGGAAGCCTGGCTCTCGGTTGAGGACAGCACGGTCGGCACAGCCTGTGTGGCCACAGCAGCCCCCGACCCCTGCATTCTCATGTCCCGATCTCCTGTGCTCAGCTGCCAGGGCATCTCCTGCTCTCTAGGCTCTGGTCTCCTCTTGTAACTCTCAGCCGGTTCCTCCAGGTCCCTCCCCGCAGCCCCCAAGACATGAGACCTCCCCAGAACCTCCTGGAGAGCCACTTGTCCCCTGTCCCTGCTTGTGGTGATGGCCCAGGAGGGCACAGGCGGGTGCCGGGCAGCCGGAGTGGGCTCTGAGGCCAAGCAGCCTGAGGTGGGTGGGGGACGGTGCCGCAAAACGCTCTGGCCCTGGGGCTCCTGCAGCCCCTTCGGATCTCCCCACTCTGCCCACTGTGTGCCCCCTCGTGCAGGGTGAGGAGCAGGGTGAGGAGGGTGATGGGAGCTGCTGCCCTGTGGGGGGCTCCAACCTGAGGGCTTTGGGGCAATAACCCAATTTCTACCGCGGGAGCAGCAGGGAGGCAGGCATAGCTCAGGCTCTCGCGTCACAGCTGGGAGTTCCCGGTTCCAAAGCCCTTCAAACCCTTTTGGACCTTTCATCGAGAGGAAGGAGGAGAACCAGTTAAGTGGGGAAGGAAGCAAAGCTTTCATCACAACAACAGCTTTTGTTCTTTTTTTTTCTTGGAGGTGAAACCTTTCATTAGGAGAGACTCACAGACTGAGCTGGGCATGGAGCTGTTTTCAGCTGTCATCTCCAGTGATGCTGTCGATGCTCCGTCCCTGGATGTGTTCAAGCCCCGGCTGGATGGGGCTTTGAGCAGCCTGCTCTAGTGGGAGGTGTCCCTGCCCATGGCAGGGGGTTGCAACTGGATGATGTTCAAGGTCCCCCCCAGCCCAGGCCAGCCTGCGTCTCTGCGGTCCCGCACCAGGCACCAGTCACTGTGCTGAGCTGTCGGGTGAGGCCCCGAAACGGTGGAGCAAGGGCTGGGGCAGCAGCGCTTGGGGACAACGGGTGACATTGAGGCCTGAGCCAACGGCTGTGGGAGGAAATTGAGTGGCGCAAAATGCAAAGTCATGCCCTGGAGTCACTGGATGGATATTTATGCCATAAATTAGCCCCCGATTTGGAGGCGTTTAAGGACGAAAAGGTCTCTGTGCGTGCTCAGGAGCCCGGGGGTTAGCGCGGGTGCCACGGGGACGTGGTGCGTGCCCAGTGAGCCTGGGATGCGCTGCCAGGAGAAGAGGCAGCCACGCTGGGAACCAGGAGTTTGTGCTGGAAAAGGTGCAGAGGGGAGTGTTCCAGCCTGATAGCTTGTCAGGCAGGTGCTGAGGGGAGATAAAGTTCCCCAGGGGGCCTTTATCAGGAAAAAACAGCAGAGCAAGAGGGGATCTGCTTGAACCAATGGATGGGTCTGGTCTGAGCGGGCTGGACATGAGGAGGAGGTCGCAGGCTGCTAAAGGAGCTCCCTCAATGACCTGACGGGGAACCAGCTCCCCTGCTTTGGAGAAGGATTTCTGTGGGAAGGTGCACGGAGCAGAGGCGCTGACCCAGAGCTCCCCGCCAGCCACATGAGTTGTTCAGGTGGTTGATGGGCTCCAGCTGGGGCACGGGGCTGGCTGGGCCCATGGCAGAGAATCATCTGGTCACAGGTGGTTTGGGTTAAGGGACGTTAAAGCTCACCTGGTGCCTCCCTCCTACCCCGCCCCTGCAGGGAGCAGGGACATCTGCACCTGGAGCAGGTTGCTCAGAGCCTCATCCAACCTCCCCTGGGATGGGACCAGGGATGGGGCAGTGACCACCTCTCAGGGCACCCTGGGCCAGGCTCTCCCCACCCTCACAGGGAAGAACTTCTTTCCAGTGTCTGACCTAAACCTCCCTCTTTGAGTTTGAAACCATCACCCTCATCCTATCACCACACCCCCAGATAAAGGTCCCTCTTCTGCCTTCTGACAGGCCCCTGGAAGCCCTGACAGGCCCCCAGAAAGTCTCCCCGGAGCCTTCTCCTCTCCAGGCTGCACAAGCCCAACTCTGCCAGCCTGGCCTCCCAGCACCCCTGGGGCTCTTCTGGCCCCGCTCCAACAGCTCCCTGTCTCTCCTGGGCTGAGGACTCCCGAGCTGGAGCCAGCCCTGCAGGGAGGGTCTCTGCAGAGCCCTGGGAGCAGAGGGGCAGGATCCCCCCCAATCTGCTGTGCTGTGGACACTGCACCCGTGTCCCCACCCATGGCTGGGGCTCCTCCTGGCCCATGAACACCACGATGGGCTTGCTTTTCCTGTTCCTTTTCCAGCAGGTCAGGTCCTGGGGCTTTTGCTCCCCACCTCAGTCTTCTCCCATGGAACAGAGACATTTCCAGGCACACAGAATCTTGGAATCGCAGAATCCTTCTGGTTGGAAGAGACCTTTTAGATCCTCACATCTAAGTGTTAGCCCAGCGATGCTTGGTCTATCTCCTCTGTGGTGGGGTGTTCCCGTGGGGACCGGGCAGCCGATGCTCAGGCCACCCCACCCCACCCCTTCTTCCTTCCCCCATCTCCCCCAAGGCGTCCGCAGCGCGTTCGGAGCTGCTCACGTGCACTCAGTTACGCAACCAGCCCATAGCGGCGCAACATCTGCAAACGTCTGCGGCTGCTCCGCCACCCGACCTCCTGCTCCCCTGCAGCTTCTGCTCTGGAAAACCAGCACTTCCCACCAGAGTGCGACCAGAGCCCCAGGAGCCACCTGGAACCTTCCTGGTCGCGGCTCCCTGCCAGCCGGAGCTGGCACTGACCCCTTTCAGACACCCCCCTACCCACTGCTGGTGGCCCCCTGCCCACCACCCGAGGCTACCCAGGCCCCTCGCTCCTCCCCAGTGCCTGCAGCACCAGCTGGTGCCGACCCCCAGCCCGGAGCATGGAGCGGGGCTGTGTCTGCGCATCCAGCTCTGCCACCAGGCACCAGCCACCGGCAGCAGGTAGGAAGCCGCAGGAGAAGGCGCCGAGCACCCACCAGCACTTCTCTGGTGCGTCCTCACAGGGCCCAGGGGCTCCTGTCTCTGGCAGCTATTGAAGCAACAACCTCTCTTGGAGCCCATGATGGGTTTTCCTCCATGGCTGACCCCAAATGCTTTTTAAATCCACGGAAACGTCCCAGATCCAGAACATCCCGTGGCAGGATGTTGCTCAGCTCAGGTACCCTGAGCATGAGGAACTCCTTCCACCTGGGCTGGCCTCATGTTGATTCTGTAGTATCCCTCAATCCTTGAGCTGGGAAAGACCGCGAACATCTCTCAGCACTGCCACCTACTGCATCCTATCTCTCCATCCATGGGCTCCGCTCAGCCCTTCCTCTTTCCATCCCTGTGTTTCGTTGTCCTTACACTTCTCTGAGTCCTCACGAGGTGGGACAGTGAACACCTCAGGAGATGGTGTTCTGATGTTCTCTGCTCCCTTCCTAGTAATTTCCAGCAGCTCCTTTCCATCTGTGGAGAGAAGCAGAGAAATCTGGGAAGTCCCTGTGCTGCTGCGTGTCCCTGTCAGCTCTGTGTTGGTGTAAGCTTCCACGGACGTGGAATGATGCTCATTAGAAGGACACTGAGGGGCTGGAGCGTGGCCAGAGAAGGGCAACGGAGCTGGGGAAGGGTCTGGAGCAAGGGCCTGGTGAGGAGCGGCTGAGGGAGCTGGGCTTGTTCAGCCTGGAGCAAAGGAGGCTCAGGGGAGACCTTCTGGCTCTCCACAGCTCCCTGAAATTCAGGAGCTTGGAGCCAGGGGGAGTCGGGCTCTGCTCCCAAGGAACCCAAGGAGGCTGAGGTTGGAGCTGAGGAACAATTTCTCCAAGGCCCTTTGGGGTTGTCCAGGCGTGTGCCAGGCTGCCCAGGGCAGGGCTGGAGTCCCCCTGCTCCCTGGAGGGGTTTCCAAGGCGTGGAGCTGTGGTGCTGAGGGACAGGGCTCCGTGGGGCCCTGGCAGGGATGGGGCAGCGCTGGGACTCCAGGAGCTGCAAGGTCTCTTCCAACCAGAACGTTTCCATGACTCTAGGTCACAGATTCGGTTCTTTGTCAGTGCAGCAGGAGGCCACAGTCACACTCTTCTGGACCCTCCCCAGAACCCCTCCGGGAAAACTGTTGGGCAAAAGAAATCTCAGCAAAGCAGAAATTGAGACAAGAAGGACTTTAACCAGGTGCCCGCCCCATCCCACACCCAGCTCTGTCACTGCTCTGGAGACCAAACTGTCCCCAGTGCCTGGCCCAGGAGGCCGAGCTCGCTCCTCTGCTGGGGTGGGTGGTCCTAGCGGTCCTGGTGGAGCCTCTTCTTACGCTGCGGGCCTGTGATGACGGTGGTGGTGATGGTGATCTTGTTCACCGTCAGCCCTCCTGCGCCATAAGTATCGAGATGGGCCTCTCGTTTGTACTCAGAGACCTGCTTGGTGGAGAGGAGCTCCCACACGGACACCCTCTGCTCCTGGAACTGGCCGAAGGTAATGTAGGAGCCCTCGGACCGGAGGAGATCCACTGTCTGCTGGGGGAGGGTTGCCAGGTGACCTTTGCTGTCAGCTGCAATGCTGCTGGTGGTGCTGACCAGTTCTGGAATGGTGAGCGTCCCGGCACGGTACAGCTCCAGGAGCTCCTGCCTCTTCTCCTCAGGGATGCAGTCAGAGAAGAGAAGGTCCCACAGAGAGACCTGCCTCCCCTGGAACTCACCCACTGACATCTCAACTGTGGTGGTCTTCAAGGTCTCTTCCCAGGTCCTGTCCTCCTGCGGGTGGGTGTCCTCAGCTTCTGCCGCTGTTGGCTCTGCTCTTGAACTACTGGCGTTGGCCAGTTGCTCTGCCCTGGCCGCTTCTGCCTTAGTCACGATGGTGCTGACAACGGTTTTCACCTGCTCCAGGGTTAACTCTCCTGCTTGGTAGAGCTCCAGCAGCTCCTTCCTGTTCTCCTTGGGGATGTACTTGGAGTGGAGCAGGTCCCACACGGACACTTTTTGGCCCCGAAACTCCCCAACTTCCATGTCAACGACTGTGGTTTTCAAGGCTGTTTCCCACGGTTCTTCTTTGGGGGAGTCATCGTCCTTCTCTCTTGCTGCTGACACGGGGTCCTCTTTGGATGTCTTGACTGAAATTTGGAATTTCCTGCTTGTAGATTCTTTTTTCTTAATGAGAGTGGTGACAACAGTTATTAACTGCTCCAAGGCCAGTGTCCCTGCACAGTACAACTCCAGGAGCTCCTGCCTCTTCTCCTCAGGGATGCAGTCAGAGAAGAGAAGGTCCCACAGAGAGACCTGCCTCCCCTGGAACTCACCCACTGACATCTCAACTGTGGTGGTCTTCAAGGTCTCTTCCCAGGTCCTGTCCTCCTGCGGGTGGGTGTCCTCAGCTTCTGCCGCTGTTGGCTCTGCTCTTGAACTACTGGCGTTGGCCAGTTGCTCTGCCCTGGCCGCTTCTGCCTTAGTCACGATGGTGCTGACAACGGTTTTCACCTGCTCCAGGGTTAACTCTCCTGCTTGGTAGAGCTCCAGCAGCTCCTTCCTGTTCTCCTTGGGGATGTCCTTGGAGTGGAGCAGGTCCCACACGGACACTTTTTGGCCCCGAAACTCCCCAACTTCCATGTCAACGACTGTGGTTTTCAAGGCTGTTTCCCACGGTTCTTCTTTGGGGGAGTCATCGTCCTTCTCTCTTGCTGCTGACACGGGGTCCTCTTTGGATGTCTTGACTGAAATTTGGAATTTCCTGCTTGTAGATTCTTTTTTCTTAATGAGAGTGGTGACAACACTTATCATCTGCTCCAGCGTTAATAACCTCTCGCGGTACAGCTCCAGGAGCTGCTGTCTCTTCTCCTCAGGGATGCAGTCAGAGAAGAGCAGGTCCCACACAGAGACCTTCCTCTCCTGGAGCTCCTCAGCTGGCACATCAACAGTGGCGGACTTCAAGATGTCCAGTTGTGCATCTTGTGTTGAAAAATCATCTCCGCTTTCTTCTGCCCTCATCACCGCCTTGTGTGGACTTCTGGCATTTGCCACGAGTGCCGCATTTGCAGCTTCTGCTCTGTTCACGATGGTGGTGACAGCAGTGGCCACCTGCTCCGTAGTGAGGATCCCTGCTCTGTACAGCTCCAGCAGCTCCTGACGCTTCCCTTGAGGGACGTATTTGGAAAAGAGCAGATCCAACACGGAAACGTTTTGCCCCTGGAACTCACCAGCAGTGACAGAGACAGTTGAAGACTTCAAGGACTTCCTCAGCTGTTGCTCCTGGGAGGGTGTGTCCTGAACCGGTTGTGATGCTCCCACCTCCTGGTTGGGTACAACTGTGGATGAGCTCAGGTCCCTGTTTTCTGTTTCTGCCCTGGTGACGATGGTGGTGAGGATGGTGATCATCTCGTCGACGGTGACCGTCCCCACCTTGTATTTCCTCAGCAGCTCCTCTCTGCGGTGCTCGGGGACGTAGCGGGAGAAGAGGAGCTCCCAGAGGGTGACGCTCTGGCCCTGGAAGAGCCCCCCGGGCGGGGTGGTGCGGGCGGCCTGCAGGGCTTTCCGGGCGTCCTCGCTCAGCTGGTGGAGCACCGAGCCCTTGTCCATCAGCTGCAGCATCAGCAGCCCCGTGTCCGGGTCGGGCACGCAGCGGCGCAGGAGCTGCAGGTAGGTCAGGTTCTCGTGGGTGTTGGGGTCGAAGCAACTTCTTGTTTGATTCTCGGGGTTAGAAAGGAACCGGCTCATCTCCTGGTCGAAGTAGCCGCGCTCGTAGGCCACCTCCACGGGGACGCGGTGACCTTGGACGGGGTCGATGATGCCGCCGGTGGCGATCTGGGCCTCGAGCAGGCGGATGGCGTGCTCCTTGACAATGAACTCCTGCTTCATGGCCTGGAAGAGGGAGATCCTGTGTCCGCTGTAGGGCTCGGTGTAGCCGGTCACTGCTCCCTCTGCCGACAGCAGCTTCTCGTAAAAATCCCTGCCGACGAGTCCTGCGGCCAGTGCCTCTTTCACTGACAGTTTCTGGTTCCTCACGGGATCGGTGAGGAGCCCTGAGGCAGCCTGGGCCTCCAGCAGCACCAGGGCCGTCCCTGGCGTCAGGAGCCCCCTCATCATGGCCTCGTAGATGCTCATCTTCTTACGCACGGCCTGAATGAAGACGCCGGCTATGAAGTTACCTCCAACCATCTCTTTGTCTCCACCTGCGCTCATGTCGCTCAAGTTGTTCCGAGAGGGTCCACTCGACCTCCGCGTTGGCTCTGGGGAGGGTCCTGCTGCTACAGGGCACTGCGTGAGTCTGCAGAGAGAGAAAGAGACTGCTCGGTAAGACGCAGCTGCTCGCGCCATGTTTCTGCTCCCAGGCAGCAGGGCCACTGGCGCCCTTGGGCTGGCGCTGTAGGAGGCACGGCCGCTGCTCCCCAACCTGCTCCCTCAGCACCGCCCAGGGCCGGAGGGTTTGCTGCCGCTCACTTGAGAAGATCAGGTCATGCCAAGAAGCTGCAGTGACCTCCTAACAGTGCGGCCACCAGTGACTCTCCGGCTGCTCCGAAGGGCAGTGCCAATGGGGGGGTGGTCTGAGCGTGTCATCTCTGCAGCAGGGCCAAGGTGCTCTCCAGGGAAGCTGCTCTAGGAACAGGACGGTGGAGAGAGATGCTCTGGCTGAGCCCTCTGGCACAGAGCCCTCCGGATGTCCTGGCTTGGGCCCCATAGATCATGAAATCCCATGATTTGGTGGTTTGGGTGGGAAGGAACCTTCTGAGATCACCTGGTGCCCCCGCCCTGCAGGGAGCAGGGCCATCTGCAACTGGAGCAGGTTGCTCAGAGCCCCATCCAACCTCCCCTGGAATGGTGCCAGGGATGGGGCAGCCTCTTGGAACACCCTGGCTCTCACCACCCTCATGGTGATGAGTTCCTTCCTCATATCTGATCTACATCTCACCTCTTCCAGTTCGAAACCATCACCCCTCATCCTATAGCTGCACCCCCTGATCAAAGGTCCCTGCCCAGCTTTCCCACGGATCCTCTTTTTCCCAGTTTCTCTGTCAACCTCTGACTATTCCCGGCTCAGTGGGTTTTGTGATCTGGACACATTTTGGGTCCATGTGGTGATCCTCCAGGAACGTCCACGCGCCGTCACTGGGACTCTCCTGGGAGCCCTGCAAATGCTCAGCACCCACGACATCGCGTGGGGATGAGGCCACGGTCTCATGAAACCAGCAAAATCGAAACCCAAAACACTTCCCTGGGAACACCCGTCTCCCATAAACCACGGTGACTGACGTTAATGACACGTTCGGCTCGTTATCAGGGTTAACGCTCCGGTGGTTTCACCCAACTGGTCTGAAAGTCTCTGAGTCATTGCTTTTGATCCATTTAAATATCGGATTGATGCTGGCGTGGATGGATCACGACGAGGGAGCGGTTCATCCGGCAGCTGTGGCTCCCCCGGGCGCCCTGCCCAGGGCTCCGGGCTCTCCTGCAGCCCCGGTCCACCCCGTGGCTCCATCGCCAGGGAGCAGCTCCCCTGCCCATCTCCACTGCTGGGGCCGGGAGGTGCCGGGCTGGTCGCACGGCTCTGCCGGGGCAGCTCTGGGTCCAGTACAACGCAGGGCGCCTCGTCAAGCCTCAGCCGGCGACACCCTTGTAGGACACGCGGGTGTCACATAAACACCCGGCGCTGGGAGGATGTTGCCCAAACGCCAGCTATCATTATCCGGTCCCTAATCACTGGTGCCGGGGCTCCTGGGGCAGGGGCTGGGCACCTTCCCTGGCTGTCACCACGGCCCAGCCCAGGAGGCCCCGGTGGAAGCGGTTCTCCAGCCGGAGCGGGCAGGGGAGGCTGGGCAGCGCTGCGCCCTGAGCCCTGCCTGTGCCCCGGGGAGTGGATCTGCGTCACCCCGAGCCTGGCACTCGTCCCGCAGCTGACAGGTGCCCGGCCGGGACCATCCACGACAGCCAGCACCCTTGGATGTCCATCCAGGATCCACAGCACCATCTGGCACCCTTTGGTGCCCATCCAGCACCCACCACGCTGACTGGTGGCCCTGGGTGCCTCCGGGCTCAGGCAGGTCCAATTGCTCCCATCCCATCTCCCTATGTACGGATCAGTTCGGCCGACATGCTGGGGACACAAAGCGCCCGGTGCGGAGTAGCAGCTCCTTCCCACCCTGGTGCCACCTCGGCCACTTTGCCCCATCTTGTGAAGCACCAGGTCTTGCCCAGTGCCTCCCACTCACCCATCCCTGGGCCTCAGCAGCCGCTCCGGGCGCACGGGTCTGGGGTGCAGGTGAGGTCCCCACATCCCTTGCAGGCTCCCGGTATCTGCACGGAGGGTGCTGCGCCAAAGGGGCTGCATGGTGGCCCCGGTCCCCTCCAAGTGGGCTCTGTCCTACCTGCTGGACACGTCTCCAGAGCGGCTGGCTCCCTGGCAGGTTCTGCTCTTCCTCCTCCTCCTCCCCCTCTCGCTGCCTCCCAGCAGGATGAGCAGCTGAGGCAAGTGCCCCATTTAAACCCTTCCCTTCCCCGCCCCTGGGATGACACCGTGGCCCTGCCCTGTGCCGAAATTCAGGAGGAGAGCTGGAACAGGACTATCTAGCCATGGCCATCTGACCACCACCCTCTGATCACTGACCATCTGACCACGACCGTGCGACCACCATCTACCCAACCATGACCATCCAACCACCAACCATCTGACTGCCAACCACCGCATCCCCTGGAGTGTGGGTGGGTGGCAGGGTCAGGGGCTCGGCGACTGACCACGGTGTAGGACATGGGATGGCTCTGGAAGGAGGAGAAGCTCAGTGAGGCTGATGGACCTGGAGCTGCCCCAGCTGGTTTGGACACCCCTGAGGTGCTGGCGGTCGGTGGCTTCCCTCGGAGCCGTGTTGCTCTGCGCGGCTCAGAGAAGGGCTGGGGTTTGTGTCCCTGGGGCAGACACTCCGGTGGAGCCAGAGCAGGGGCCTGAGGCCTATTATGGCCATGGAGAGCTCACCAGGACGCTCACCAGAGCCTGGAGTGCGGCTCCTCGGAACACTCACTGCAGGACGTGGCCACCAGCTGTACGGACCTGCTCTGCCCAAGGGGACCCGAGATGCACAAAAACGTTACAGGACCAAGGGGCATCGGGCATCAACTGGAACCCAGGAGGTTCCCTGGGAGCAGGAGGAGAAACTTCTTTGGTGGGAGGGGGTTGGAGCCTGGCCCAGGCTGCCCAGAGAGCTTGGGGAGTCTCCTCCTCCGGCGAGATTCCAAAGGCGCCTGGACCCTGCGCTGCTGGGCCCCCTGCTCCGGGTGACCCTGCTGGAGCAGGGGGGGCACCAGATGATCCCCAGAGGTCCATTCCCACCCTTGTCGTTCTGTGACTGTCCGATCACCTGCAGCGTGTCAGCCCCGAACGTCACCTCGCGTTGTGTTGTGTCACCTCCTCTGGCACGCGCAGCTCCCTGGGCAGTCTCCCCGGAGGGCATTGGGGTCTCAGCATCAGGGGCGTGGTGTCTGAAGCACCAGCACCAACCGTGTCCACTTCTGACCACCCCTGGCCATGGAGCCCTCCGCTCTGCTCTGTGACTCACCGGCAGCTCCGGCAGCTCCAGAGGCACCGGCGCTCAGGTCCCTGCCGCGGTGGCTCGGCCGCACCTGCCGGAAGGTGTGGGTGTCCCGGGCTGGGGCGGCCGCCAACCACATCAGAGAGCCCCGGGAGATGCCTCTGCCAGGGGCGCTCTGGCACCGGGCGTTCGGGGAGCGCGGGTTCCCCTGCAGCGCTCAATCTGGGACCCCCCACCCCGGGCAGGGCTCCGGTGCTGACCCGACGCCCTCCCACCCGTGCCCGGCCCCCAGCCCTGGACCCGCAGCTGCCGTTCGGGGGTGGCTGAGGAGGGTGACGCAGGCACCAGGGGCTGCCCCGTGCCTGGCGTGGGAGTGACGGAGATGGGAGGGATGGAATCCTCTGCTGGAATAGTTGAGCTTGTGCAGCCTGGAGAAGAGAAGGCTCCTTCTGGGGGCCGCTCGGGGCTTCCAGGAGCCTGTCAGAAAGATGGGGACGGACTTTGGAGCAGGGCCTGTTGGGACAGGACGAGGGGGATGGGTTGGGATGAAAAGAGGGAGATTTGGAGCAGAGAGAAGGAGAAATTGTTGGTGCTGACGGTGGGGAGAGCCTGGCCCAGGGTGCCCTGAGAGGTGGTCACTGGTTCCATCCCTGGAACCGTCCCAGGGGAGGTTGGATGGGGCTCTGAGCAACCTGCTCCAGTTGCAGATGTCCCTGCTCCCTGCAGGTGACCTGGGAAGGTCCCTTCCCACCCAAACCAGTTGATGATTTGCTCATTCAATCTGTGCTCCATCCCTGGAAGTGTCCAAGCCCAGGTTGGACGGGGCTCTGAGAACCTGCTCTCCTGGGAGGTGTCCCTGCCCATGGCAGGGGTTGGAACCGGATGATCTTTAATGTCCCTTCCACCCCAACCCAGCTGATGACTCGATGACGGTGACTCAATGACACCCTGGCGTGGGCAGCCCCGTCACACTCCCGGCGACACCAACACCCGTGGAGGTGCCCTGAGGCACCACGGGGGTGCCGCTGGCGGGCGCAGAGCTGACTCGGCGGCTCTGCCGGGCCTGGAACAGGCCACGTGCTGCCAGAGGACGGAACAAGCGTCCTCTCCCTAACTGCGGTGAAGTGGCCAAGCCCAGCAGCCGATTGGCTCCCTGGCTCCCCTCCAGCTCCACCTGCTCCGCAGACACAGCATCACGGTGCCGAGGGGCCGGTGGAGGAGACCCTCAGTACCGTGCTGGGGTCCTGCCAGCGCAGCACCGGCGCAGACACCGACTCGACCACAGCTCCTGCATCATCAGCTGAGCCCCGAGCCCTGGCACGGCCGGGGCACCACGGCCACACCATGGTTCATGGCCATGGTTCATCACCAGGGTTCATTACCGGAGCTCATCGCCGGGGTTCATCGCCGGGGTTCATGGCCATGGTTAATTGCCAGGGTTCATGGCCACAATTCGTGCGCCCAGGGTTGCCGCACGGTCCGAGGGTCAGCAGCGGGTTTGGCACTGATGGGGGGGGTCCAGGACCTCGGGATGGCCGCCATCCCCTCCCCCCAGGCTGGTCGAGGGTGACCCAGGGTGGGTCCGGCACGGCTGTGGTGCCGGCGCAGAACCAACCAGGAGCTGGAGCCGCCGGAGGTGAAGGAGACGGAGATTTATTAACAGCAGGGGCTGGAGCCACAGACCGGGCGGGGGACACGGAGCCATGGCCACGGGGCGGGGGCAGGGATGGGGTTGGGACTCCCCGGGGCAGGGACCTCCTAATTCCCTGGGCAGGCAGAGGCAGGGCCGGGGGCTCGGGCCCTGGGGAGGCAGCAGTGACCCCTCTAACCCCCCCCAGCCCTGCCTGCAGCCCGAGGGGCGCTGGGGAGCTGGGGGGTACCCTGACCCTGCCGCTGTGGCTGG
>VWZK01008620.1:640997-736653 GCA_013396935.1 Baryphthengus martii | reverse complement strand
GTAGGCGTTTGCGAGAGCGGGGGTGTCTCGATAGGGAGGGCAGAGCCTCCGCAGCTCTCCGCCAGTTCCCGGGGTGCGGGACCGGCAGCGCTGCCTTCGCTCAGCCGCGACCGCAGCCGGTCGGTCCCGTGGGGGAAGCTGCCGAGTCCGTAGCGCCTGCAGCGGGGCGGCAGAATCCGTGGGTTGGATGGGGCGGGAGGCAGGCGCCGTGGCCTTCAGCGCCGCAAGGCAGGCCTTTAGAGCAGCGTCGTGTGTTCTTGAGTGTTTGCCCATAAGCACAAAAAGAGTTCAGATTATAATTCTCTGCTGAAAAGAATTTCGTGCGGGCAAACAGTGATTGCAGTAAGTTTTTGTGTTATTTTAGTTCTTTTTTTTTTTTTTTTCCCCTGTCACGCCTTAAACCCTGCTTACAGAAATGTCCACTTTGGGTTTCATGCTTGCAAGGAGATTGCTGATCATAAGTTCAGGTGCTTTCACCCTGGGATTTTTGGCACATGGAAAAAGTTCTGTGCATACAGACGTTCTCACTAGAGCTGAGTGGAATTGCTTTCTTTATTTCTATGTGCCCATGAAGAGAGAGACGCTTGGTAGTTGGAAGAAAAGAAACAACTGAAAAATAGTTTGCTTGCATACTAATTTTGTCACCCTTGATTATTAATTTATTTCTAAATAAAGGAACAGAACTTAGGGTCGTCTTTTTGTAGCATCTTTCTAGCACAGCTTCATTTAGGTAGGCAGAGCTGCCAGCTTAAGATTCAAACAATTGTGACTTTATTACCAATAGATAATGTCAGCATGTTCTACCTAATTTTGATTTTTGACTGTGTTGTATTACATTGTCATTGCTTATTTTAGTTCCAGGTTTTAAAGGGAATTTTAAAGGGAATTGGGGCTAACAGTACAGGAATCTGCACTGTAAGCTGTTTTGTGTAAATTTAAAAGTGCCTGAAACTTTTCACAAGCACATTCTGTTGCCTTAACTGCACACCTTGACCTGAACGGAATTCTGGCATCCCCTAGCTGGGGCCCAGCTCTTTCAGAAAACATTAAAATAGTATTTTATAGGAGAACAAGATTCTCTCCCACAGGCGAAATACAAATCTTGTTTTCTTTTGTTAATTTTGTTTTAGCTCCTTGCAGGTTGCTGAAACAAGCCAAAAATACTGTATTTCCTCTGGTCAGATTTTTTTTGTTGTTTATGTGTTTGGGTTTTGGTTTTGTTGTTTGTTTCTGGTTTTCTCCAATGCTATGTTTTTAATATGGTAAGCAGTTACACAGCTGGACTCCTGAAACTTAGTTGTATGGATTGTTCCAAAAACTTTGTAGAACTATTTTTAAATTTTTTTAATTATTTTTTTTTATTAGCTGCTGCCATGTTTTTCCTATCTCAGTTCAGTTGATGATGAGGGTGAGACTTCAGACTGTCCTCTTCTGTTGCCTGTTACGGAGTTCAAGAATGTGTTTGTGGTTCTAATGTGTAAATTTTCAGGGTGGTGGCAGTATTTGTTTTGGGAAAGAAGCTTCGATACAACTGGTTTAACAAGTTTTATCTGGTTAGATTTTTTTTTTATCATTCTCGTTTTCAGAAAATGACCGAGACAAAATGTTTAGAATTCACAAAAGCAAACTTACCGTTTTTCAGATTGCAACTACATGTGAAAGTAAACTATACGATGGAAAAATAGGCCTAATTTTGCTTTTTAATGATGAATATGTAAAAACAGGAAGGGATTTTTAATTTTTTAGAAAAGAAATACAGTTAATATATGAGCAAAACTAGAATTCCTTGTAAAAGAACTATATGTCTAAGTGCATTTCATGTTAAAATGGGAAATTCTCACTTCAGTTCTTTAGTTGTCAAGAGAAACTTTCAGCAATAAACAGAATGCCTCGATATGCTTGATGAATAAAAGGTGGAAAAACACATTTAAATCTTTTCTGTAAAGGCATGCTGTATGGACACACATGGGAGGGGAAGCACAAATGTATTTTAGCCCTTTTTCATTGCAGCTTTAGAGGAGAAAGGAATTGTCTGGCATGACTGCACTGAGATGTGTCTTCGTGCTTGTCTTGGGGAAACAACTTTAAAATTCCAGATAGTGAAAAATGCTCAGTAAAGAAACAATACGCGTATTTTACACTTTATAGCTGTCAGATTCTATATGTGATTGTATACCTTTGTTATAGATTAATTTGTGGAGGTAATGCCACTTCTTTGCAGTTAATGTAGTTGTTACACAACGTATTTCTTTTTTCTTTTTTAAGTTCAAAAATCTCTGAAGATGCATGAAGTCCGACAACTCTGTAGGCATCAAATGCATGCAGCTGGGCAGTCGGCTGATTCCCAATCTGCCAGACCTCAGTTCCAGGACAAAGGTGATGAGAGTCTGGATCAAGTTGGGTGTACCTGGCATCAAAGAAGATGGCTTAAAGAATTCCAAATCAGGTGATAAGTACAAAATATAATTTTCACTGAATGGAGCAAGGTATCAGACCTAAAGAAGTCTGGTTTTAATAGTAAAAGAGCAGGCTAAAGGCAAGGCTGTTGTGCACAGGTATGCCAGACAATTCTGAAGGTGTCTGGTGGTAACTTGAGGAAAATATATTGGCACAGTCAGATTTCATACATTTTTGATTTCCTAATGTAAAATTAAAATGGCAGCTGAGGAATATGCTTTGATAGGAGACTGCCAGGTGTAATGATTTAGTTTTGCCCTCCTCTTGTTTACTACTTTTGTTTGAAGGAATCTTGACAAAGGTGAGATGGTGATTGTTTGGAGTTTAAAAGCCTAATGTTCATTGCTCAGGTGGAGCTATCTAGCAACTCAGACTTGTCGAAGAAGGAAGCCCTGTTCATGTGTGTATTAATTAACCCGTGGTGTCTTTGGTGCTTATTTGGGCCCTCTGTGCCAATTTGCTCTTAAATCTGTTCAGAAAAAACAGGAGGGAAAGGGCGATAGCAGTATAATCACTGATTAGTCGGTTGAACTGGTACTAGAAGCTCACTGAGGAGTGGAACTGCTGTGGGGGAGGTAGGAAGAAGTGAGATCTGCTGGTTTCGGGCAGGGGTAAACATTATATTGGCTCAGGTATTCTGGGAACAAGTCTGACTCTAGCTGGTTGAGAAGCAGTAACACCAGTGTTTCCCTGAAGCCAATTACAAAACGATTCCCCAGTTAATCATCAGCCTGCTCATTAGTATCACTTAGACCGGCTGCTTGGAAGATGTTTCAGCTGTTGAGGTTTCCTAGAGAAGTATGTCCCAGTTCAGGCCTTGCAATGACGCTTAGACCTCTGTGCTTGGTGAGCAGTTCTGTTAAGGGTACGAATTTCATGATGTAAATATTTTGAATATGCATTGATCTCTGAAAACCAGACTCAATTTTATTATTGAAACTAGCATCAAAGTTCCTATTTTCAGTGCTGCCTGGGAATTAACAGAGGAGTACAAAGGCGAACTAACCTTTTCTTATATTCCAGATGTCTAGCAAGGAAATTCTTCTATCTGTGGGCAAAAAAGACATTTGGACAAGTTCTCCCTTCCAAAGCCAGGTAGATAAAATTACAGTGATCTGGAGTGGAGCTTTCTGTGGGTTTGTTTCTTTTCTTTCTTTGGTGTTTTTTGTTGTTGTTTTTTTTTATGATTTAGTGCTGCCAAGAAAATATTTGGATGCCGTTTGAGGTGACTTGAAACTTTCCTTAGAAAACCATTCTTGCTCCTGCTTTTTGTTTGCTTTTAATAATATAGATAAACTTTACAAACTAAATTCCTAGGAATTGTGGTTGCCTTGGTGATGTTTAACTGTGCGTACATATAAATGGTGGGGTGTCATTGTGATACCTGCTTTAAATTTAACAATTTTTCAAAGTTACAACTAGAGCTAGATCTTGAAATGTGGTTCGCTTCGCTGTTCGCAGTATTGTTCTTAGTGTATATCTATATATCCTTTGTATCTGTCTGACTTAGAAATAGCTGTGGCTGATGATTCACTTCTGTTGTTAGTGTTCTGTCAGCTACTGAAAACCAACATTTCGATACTCTTGCATTCTTTTGCTGTAATTTGCACGTTCATTCTTGTTTGACCACACCCTTGGGAATGGAAGCAGTTCCCAGTGGAAAGACCTGCATTTGCTAAAGTCACGATGTCATCAGGCCCTTAGTTATCCAATTTCGTTGTACTGTATCAAATATATTCTGGCTATGTCTGCCTTAATTGGTAAATGAAAGTCGTCCTGTGAACTTTACTGATCTTGCTATCCCATGCACTGAATTTGCACTGCTTTGGCTCTGTGTAAATTCAGGACAATGATTTTTTTTTTTTTTAGGAGAATAACTAGAAATATATTTTATAAAAAACAGCAAGGGACATAAGCAATATTTAATTGCCTTTTTAAATTTAAAAGTCCTAATTTCTCCATACGCTTTATTTGCAATGTTCTCTTAATGTACCGAGTCTAAAAAAACCCATATAGCTCACTTACTTTTTCTTTTTCTTTCTTTTTTTTTTTTTTAATTTTCTGCTTGAGTGCTTGGAATGACTTAGCAACTTGGCTTGGGGTAGGTAGCTATGAATTGCAACTTGTCAGAAGATTTGTATGTGTTCCACTGAGGGACCCCTAGATATTCTGGGCCTAATCCTGATATTACTATAGACTTGACCAGTTTTGTTAAGCTAGTGGGATAGTTGTAATCAAAAGTTGTGAGTCTGGGCTTGTGTGCTTTTTGTTAGCTTGTATGGTTTCATGGATCCTTCTATTTTCCTTCTCTCCACCACAAATGCAAAAAGAGATTTTTTTGAAACTATTTGTACTGCAGTTGGTGAGAGTTTTTGGTTCTTAGGCTGCTGCCCAGGTCATCTTGGCCACATAGAAAAATATTTGTGAGAATATTTTAAAAAAAATAAATTGGTTGCAGTAGTAGATTATGCTCATTATTTTAGTTAGGTGATCAAAATCCTAATATGCTCATGCAGACCCTCCTACATTTGAATTTTTAGTTGTTCACAGTTAAGTGTAGCATCACTTCTTACCTGTTCACGTATGTATTAATTCTGGGTATAAAAGCAGAGACTGTTCTATTGAGGTTAAAGAATTGAATGTCATGTGACTTGTGAATCCATTTTGTACACGGCTTAGCATCCCCTGGAAGGAGAAAGTACATGAACAGATGAACAGCTTCATTTTTAGCATAGATGATGCACAACTAGCTGTAGAAGTTCTTAAGCCTATTTAAGTTATCTTTGGGAAGATTTTAGATTTGAGATAACTTAAGATCAGCAAGCTGTTTTTAACACAGTGAAAATATCAAAGCATTATAAAATCTGGAGCAGCTTTTGTATTTATTTCTATACATAACATATTTTGTGTTAAAATAACAGAGCAAAATTAGCAAGGAAAATACACCTATTATCAGCTGTGCTGGTTGAGTAAAACAACTGAGGATAAAAGATGCAAGTTATTTGTAGGTCTAAAGTCAGCTGTCACTCTATTTGGCAAGTCTGTTAGCAACATGTGTTTTTCTTCCCTTTATATCAAGTTTTTACAGTCAGTAAGCTGATTGTTTCTTGACATACTTCACAGAGTCTTGGAATAAAGTGTCACAGTAGGGTATTGATTTTTAAATGCAGTCAAATGATGCTAGGCTAGTTAGACAAGACTGGAGAAGAGGTAGCACAATCTTAATTAGCAATGATTTGTGGTCAACCTGAAAACCTGTTTGAAATTTCCCCATGTCCAAATCTTTCAACTGTTTAGATGCTTTTATGACCAGAAGATTCTTCAAAAATCTTTTGGAGAGTGGAAGGAGTGGTGGACTGTTTGCAGAGAAAGGAAGCTCAGCCTCAGAGCAGCCAGCCATTACAGGTTTGTGAAATAACTTCCTGTTATTCTGTGTATATAGTGTGATGAGAAATTTTTCCATAGGTTCTGAAGAAGTTACTGGTTTCCTATTCAACATGTCTTTAGAGTGCAACGGAACTTGAAAGAATCCTGTAGAAGTTGGTAGCTATTTTACTAACTGTGCTTTTTAAAATTTTTCAGACATTTTCTCCATAACTTGATATTCAAGGCTTGGAAAGCCTATGTATTCCAGCAACAAGGAAAGAGGAGCAAATATTATTTTGCAGAGTCTCATGGTGAGTGAAGTGATGGTAACTACCTTTATTTGGGGACATAGCGAGGTGGGTGTTTCCATGGGGAATATTTACACAGAATCTCTGTCACTTGTACATGTTCACACAGTAACCTCCCACCCTATGGAAGTGTAATGCTTTTAGGTACAGGTGGTTGTCTGTATAAAGGTGACAGGGGGCTTCTGTCTGATGCACGGCTGTGTAGCTGTATAGTTATTTAGGGAGGTCAATGAATAAGCTTAAGGGCCTCTCCATCTGCTCTGGACTGCGTTGTTTGGTTTTTAGGGGTGGTTTAGTTGGGTTTTGTTGTGAGTTTTTTGTTTTATTCATTTTTTTTTTTTTACTTTATCATAATATGTGTTAAAATAGATATTTTTGAATGTAATATGATATTGAAATTCTCTATCAGCTGTGGCTATAGAAACAAGATAGTAATTCCCTGTGGTATTAACTACATGTATTTTATCTGTACTCGCTATTCCTTCCAGCTTGTGCCTCGCCGTTGAAAAGAAGCCCAAGTTTTTGCAGTGCCTCTTTTCTTATTGTGTAGATTTTTTTTTCTGCAATGATTTTGTCCTATGATGAAATTGCCAATATTGGTTGAAACTTCCTTTGGTTTCAGGGAACATTTGTTTCCCTGAAAGGGAGGATGACCCTCCTTTAAAGGTGATACTGTGGTTTTGTTCTGCGTTAATTTGCAAAATGAGTTAACTGGTCTCTTTGCATATGGATGTAACCAGAATATTATATAGACTGGCACCTTTGGAAACAAACTAATAGGCTATCTAGATTTCCTTTCTTACTGAGACCAGAGTATTTACAGAAGCAGCTGTGTGTTACTCTAGTCAAAAAGATAAAGTGACCAGTTTTAAGGTATATTAATAGTTGATTCAGAAAATTACAAGAAAATCTTAAGAAACAAAAAAAGTGTGAGGTTTGTTTTGTTTTTTTTAGAGTTAGTGTGAAATAGCATGAAATTAATGAGTGGTTTATTTTCTAATAACTTTTTCAATAGTGTCAGGTTTGATGGGCCAGACTGTTGTGAGGAAAAGGTGCAGTGCACTGCATGAAGTGGTAAACTGGAATTTGTGGTGCCCCTTCTGTTTTTAGCTGCGTGACCAGCCTGCTGAATAAACTTGACTTGTTTCTGGTTATTGCTGGTAATAGAGAATAACTCTTTAAAAGCAGCTGGTGGACCTGATGCACTTTTTTTTAAAAAAAACCAAACAAACCCAGACAAAAGAGAATCCTGTAATTCTTGCCCAATAAGGCTGTTACGCTGAATGTTGTTATACCCTGTAAGCACTGAAGACAAAGCAGTGCCATTGTCTGATAATTCACGCCGCTCTGAACAAGCGGCATGATGCTGTCAGCGTTTCAGAGACTCTTGTCAATGTGACACCCTCAGCCAGGGTGGATGGTCGCGGCTGGGTGCTGGTGGCTGTTGTTTCAGGGTTTCCCACGAGGTGTCACTGCGGGTTGAGGGAACTGGAGGTTGGGAACAAATGACGTTCGGGCATGGTTAAAAATGACAGATTCTCGCATAAACTTAGGGTGCTGTGATTTTTTTTTTTGTTGTGCACAGCAAAGAAGCAAAAATTGCTCAGGATGTGGCAGCGCTGGCTGGTGTATGTTGATGTTCAAAGGATGAAACATGAGTTGCAGTCTGTGGCAATATCATTCAGGGAAAGAAGCTGTTTGCGGTAAGAATGGAGTGGAAACAGGCAGAGGTGCACTCGCCACGTGTCGTGGGTTTTACATCTTGTCTGTTACCTTTTCCTGCAGTTACTTTGTTCGATATTTTTTTAATCCCCCCCCTTCTTTTCTTGGGATGTGTGTTTGAATTCTTCTGATATGCCCATGGACTGTGAATTTAAGTATATTCATACCCTTTTTTTCACTGAGAGGAAGGTGATTTTTTTTTTTCACCAAACTATGGAACCTGCATTTGAATGTCTATAACATTATTTTGGCAGCATATCGTGGGCAGTGTGGAGAAGACAACACTATCAGAACCGCACTCGACATAAAATGAATATTTTGGCTCTGCAGTATTGGGCTCAGAGCCTGCAATTTCGAGTAAGTCCCAAGAGCTTCAGCTGCTACCATTGCTAATGTTTAAGTTGCACACATGTGTCTGATGTTGCAAATTAATGAAAAACAGGCCTTATATGCATTTGTTTTGCAAATTTCAGTACTTACGCTGGAAGAGTGTATTAGGACATGAGGAGATAGAATGAAGCTGTGTCAGAGGACATTCAAGTTGGACATTAGGAAAAGATTCTACACTTGGAGGGTGGTCAGTCACTGGAACAGGCTCCCCAGGGCAGTAGTCACAGCACCAAGCCTGTCAGAGTTCAAGGAGCATCTGAATGATGCTCTCAGTCATACGGTTTAGTTTTAAGTAGTCCTGCAAGGAATAGGGATTTGGACTTGATGATCTGTATGGGTCCCTTCTAACTTGAGATTCTATGAAGTTGTTCAAACCATTATTTATTTATTTTATTTTTTACAAGAAAAATTGCTTTACAAGAAGTCTGGGCAAAGCAAACTGGATCTATGTCATATTTGGTAGGAAGCAGACTGTCCAAAGGAATTATTACTACCTTATTAAATACTCATAATGAAAGTATCAGTTCTTTCCACCAGAGAAACTCACCACAAGTAAATAAGAGGTAAAACATAGGTGAGTTTGCAACTCTGGCATTTTGAGCAGGATGTGAAGAGTAGTTACATCCAGCTCTCTAGAATGCCAGACTCCACAGAGGTCCAGTCATTGCTCATAGCTTTCACCTTTACATCTTAGATAGAATTTCCTACTGGCTGTGTGTGTTTCCCCTTTTCTTTATTGTACTTCCCTAATCTTGATCATTTTTATCCCCATTACTGCCCTCCTTCCTCAATTGTTCTGTCAGGCTTGGTTGCAGTGGAGACAGTTGTATTTATACAGCCAAAGTGACAAGCAGAAGGAGACTAGGGCGATAACTCACCATCAGCACCGGGAATTGAAGAGGTGCATGGAGGCGTGGCTGGGATACTTAAACCTCCACAGAGCAAAGAAAATGCAGAATGGTGAGTGAAAATGGTGACTTAGGACAGAACAGGGCTCAGTGCCTTTGCTTAGGGCACAGTTAGGAGATGCTGCAGTGTTTCTGCTTGCTCAGCAGACAACGAGGTGTGAGTGGGACAGTACATTGTCAAGGGCCTGGCAAGCCACCAAACAGTCAGAAAGATCACCTGCCTTCCATGTGATTTAAAAGAAAACGCTTTACAGTCCCCTTGATGGAAACTTGCACATTGCTTAGCTCAGTCAGAAAATAATATCTGTGACATACTCAGAACTATTGTCAGTCAGTCTGTGTGTGGATTTTCTTGATAACCAGACAAATCACAGCTCGTACAGGGATGGTGAAATATATCTGGGAACTAGTAATTAGGAACGTGCTGAAATGTAAGCAAGCTTGTGTGTGCTGAACAAGTGACACAGTGTCCTAGCTTGCCCCTCGTGAGTACAGGGTGTTACTGCCTTTGAGATCAATAGGAAGGATATGGTCCATAGCTGAGTGTTAGTGTGAATTCTAGCACTGAAAAATGGTGGTCAGAGCTTCTGTCACTTCAGAACCAGTGGCCTCACCTGATGTAAGTGAACCCAGGATGGAACAGGTCATGAGTAGTTTGTGTGGCTGGCACAAGAGCATCACCAAAGCAGGATAGTCTGGCAGTGTTTCTCTGATTGGCGGGTGTCATGGGAGTGCAGGAGAAGAATACCTGCTCACCAAGAGAACACGGAAAAACTAGCAGCAAGGATTGCCTTGTGGAGAGTCTTTGCACTCTGGAAGCATCGTATTGTATCTGTATTAGTCCCTAGCAGGGACAGGGTAAAAACATTCCTGCAGGGGAAGGGAAGGGTCTGGTTAATAAGCAGGAATGTTGTGCAGTAGCATGGGTGACAACAAACATGTTGGTCTGTTGGCAGCTAAGAACCTGCAAAAGATAATTTAAGGTTGGGGAGGTATTCCTTACTTAATAGTGAATCAGAAATGTATTGTGATAAGCCAGCAAAATCTAAAAGCTCGACTATTCAAAACTTGCACAGGTAATAATACAGGAAATTCAAATATTGAAACAAATTTAGACGGAGATCTAGTGCCCCTCTGTGGGAGAAGGTTGTGTGTGCATCGGGATGGATATTTGTGTGTAAAAGGTGCTTTAACTCGTGACAGATGTACTGTGCATGGAAGAGACTCGACAATGTGAGCTGGCTGAAAAACACTATGAGCGTCATCTGCTGGTAAGAGCGATGTTATGTGCCAGGTGGAAGAGGCTGTGGGGAGGATTTGAGGATTTCTGACTGGCAGTGTGCCTTTAATCCTAGTGGTGATGTGTGGGTGTTAAGTGGGGATGCACCATTTTCTTCCATGGTGAGCTTGGATTGGGCATTGTGTTTCTGCATTCCAACTGTTCTGGAATCTGCCAGTTGAATCCAGATGGGGCAACTGTGCTGTTCTCCAAAACAGTTATTCTTCCAACTGGGAAATGGGTGAAGTAGCAGATGAATCTTGATGATATTGGGATACTGTGCAACCTGGCCACTTCACCATGAGATTGCATTTTTCCCTTAATTCTCTCTGATATTTTTAAAAATTTCTTCTCACCTCTACATCAGATGTTTCTATCTGCTTGTATTGTTTTGCTACAGGAATTAGTTTTTCCCCTCTGTAGTAATGCATGTATGCTTCTTTTCACATGAGTCCAAAGATAGCTTATTACATATGCAGATAGTTGAGTAACTGGTTTGTTGGGGGTATTTTTTATGTGTTTGTTTTGTTTCAAACAAAATAAATAAAATGCTTGAAGCCTTTCTGAAAGCTGGGCACAAACAAGCCTCCACCTTTTTCATAATAGAGTTACTTTCAAGTGTTAGTAAGTACCGGTCATCAGAAGAACGGTGATAACCTCTTTGGATCATAGGTTGAAAACATTAATGACTGAAAGAGCACTTGAAGGCAGAATGCTCTCATAATGTCATTTACATGTTCATCACCAAGTTAAGTGTAGACAAAGACATCGTGCAGAGGAGACCTAAAAAGGAAGTGAATCTTTTTTTGATAAGGAGCAAGCTGAGTCTTGAACTGAAGGCGGCAATAGATTGGGAAAGGACTTGGGGAGTGGTGTTGACAGCTGAATAAGGAATTAGATGTCTCACAGTGAAACCCTGGGAAAGTCAACAGGAATTTTAGTTTAGCTGGAGAAGTGACAGTTTGTGAGAGGAAACTGATGCATGGCTTTTATGACAAGTTTGTAAATCTTAGCTCTTGCAAGGAGTAGCATCAAACAGATTGTAAGGAGCAGCCGGTTCTAAACTTACCAGTGCTTGCTGATTTGGATTACATGAAAGTTGTGGACACTTCTTGTTGTTACAGAAACGTGGGTTTAAGGGTCTTTGGCAGAACGTCATGAACACTCGTCTTCAGCAAATGAGAAAAAATCTGTCATACCGTCAACATGAAGTTACAGTAAGTTTGACTTTTTTTGTTCTTGTGTTAGTTCTTGAGCTGTCCTACTGACTGCCACTTTCACCTACAAAATACTTTTTTATTTGATCAGTGGTTTTGTTTCTAATAGATACAGAAAATCTCTTGTGTAAGTCAACTCTCAGATACATTAGTTTTCTGTTTTCTTATGCTTGTGGTGACTTTTACCAGAAAAAAATCATAGCAGGTTATAAAACAAGTTTGGTGTATGAAGCAGCGCAGAAGGCAACCATTGCAGCCTGCAGTTTCAGCAGGACATTTATAATTTCTTCCTTTGTGTTCTTCTTCTCCCTTGATAGTTACTCTTTTGCATATGTGTGTTGTTCCAGGTGCTGCACAAGTTCTGGAACTGTTGGAAGTCTCGTTTGGAAGAGAAGGAGGAACAACAGCAGCAGGCCTTAACATCAGTGGCTCATGCTCATTACGGGTACACAGAGAAATATTAATAGAAATGTGTAGAAACATGGGATTGTGGGCCTTTTGGTTGGCTTTTTAAATTCTGATAATGCTTTTGAGGGCATGACCATCCTGATCCCAACTGCTCTATTTTCCGTGAGTAATGGACGGTTTACAGGTGCTTGGCATTTCTGTTTTCTGCGCAATGGGGTCTCATCACTTCTTGAAACTGAACCACTACCCTTCGTCTCAGGATAGTGATATATCTTACTACTTTCACTGGCATGTTACGGGGGCACGGACGTGCACAGGAGTTACAAGGGACCTTGCATGTTTCATTGGCAGAAGGCGGTCGTACCCTGTGTTCTAGATTCACAGCTTTCTGTCATCAGAAGCCTGGCTTCACAGCTGAAAAGCAAGCTGCAGAAAGTCTGTTTTGCCTTGGATATTGGCTTTTTGGGAGATTCACACATAGGTTTGGAGGGCAGTCTGAGTAATGAGGGCAGGTGCATTTCTGCAAGCAATTAAAAGTTTTTCCACTGGTGTCAGTGTGCAGCTGTGGTGCATGAGCTTACATCTGGAGATAAGAAGGGAGAAGAGGCTCAAGGTTCAGGAGGTTAAGCTTAACGAGGATGAGTTGCAGCATGCAACTGCTCCAGTGTAACTTATGCCTGTCTGGCCAGGGAAGGGGTCAACAGATGGTTCAAAGGCTCTCGTTGGTTCTATAGCCATACCTTGATTTCACAGGTCAGGAACGTTTGTGTGTGCAGTCTTTGGTCTTTAGAAAGAGCATAAATGAAGTCCTACTTCCTGAACACAAAAGGAACAAATTAGAAGTGTGTTCCTTGTTCAGAGGTCTGGGGCTGTTTTCCAATCAGACCTAAGTAAAACTTCCATGGCAGCTTCCCAGAACTCAGCTTCCCTCTTGGCCTCTGATGCACAAACACACTGTCTCACAAGACAGCACCCCAAATGCTGTGTCTGGTGGTAAGACCTAGGAGATATCCCCAGAGGAGCCATCACTTGAGATTTGTGACTGTCTGCAGATCAAAGACACTCTCGCTAGCGGCTACCAGTACCTCCCAGGAAGACTTCATTAACTCATGTTGTTTACTAACCTATAAATTTGTAATAAGCTGTAACAAGTACCTACCAAAAATTACCTGGTGAGAATCCAAAATATCTTTTAGGCCTTTTTAGACCGGAGAAGAGCTGAGACTTGCTGACAGTAATTAGTGCACCCACGTGACTTGAGTTGTGGAAATAACTGATGGAGTTTGGACTGTGTGCTGTCTTCACTAGGCTCCAGTTCAGATTTCAGGACCATGCTGCTTCTACCATATACTTGTTCTGTGACAGAGATGTATAGTGCTCAACTGCAAATGTATGTTAATTGCATTTTTGGGATACTAATTAATGATGATTCTTGTGCATCCCTGGAAAAGAGACAGACATCAAGTATTATTTTCATCTAGAGACAAAGGAGAGAAAGAAGCTTTGAGAAGAGCAACTAAGATGACCTTGTTCATAAAAGAAGACTTCAGTAGAATCCTTTTAGTATTGAGATCAGACCGTGCTGCTTTTCCTTATTTGTTGTCACAACTTTTTTCAAGTCCTGTTACAATGTTTGTTTTGTTTTTAATAGAGTAGGGTTTTCAAAAGATTTCCAAGGGAGGAAGGAGTGGACTATATTTACTGTGAAGAAGAAATAAAAAAATGTATTTTTTTTTTCTTTGTGTTTAGAAGTAAAATTAATTGTTTACAAGTCAGAACAATCTTTTGAGTGATCTGAATGAAAGCAGGGAGTTCTGATAGCTTCAGCAAATTGGTTAATCTTGTCTAATGTATTCTGGGTAAGATTTCAGGGGACAAATTGTCTGGTTTTTAACCCAGAGAATAATGAGGACATAGAGCTGCCTGATTTCCAAAGAAGGCTTGCATGATTTGAAAAATTGAGTAACTGTTTAAGTTGTAGATGCATTGGTCTTTAGTGTTCAGCAAGTCATTCTCTTTTCTGAAGAAATTCTCTCCTGTCCTGACATTCTCCGTTTTTTCTTGCAGGAAGGTGTTGATGAGACAGGTATTTGACATGTGGTTGCTGAACACCTGCCAGCAGCAAGAATACAGAATGGGAGAGAAGAGGGTAAATGTAAATCTTGCCTGGTCTTGCTTAGAAACTAGAGGGGATGGTTTCTTAGTCGCAAATGGTGAACATCAGTTAGCGTGAGATGGACTTGGGTGTTCTCTCACACTGTCTGTTTCATAGTTACCTGGTTGAAACAAAAATAGTCATAAAGAGCCAACCTCAGGCTATATAAGAAGTGCAGGGTTGTACCAACAAACTAGTTGTTTCTAGGTAGGTGTCCATAAAGTGCCTTAAGGCTCCTTCTTTTTGTAAGATGTGTACATAATCCTGTAGTATTTATATATAGCAGCAACTGCTGCTTTTTGTGTGGTCTGTGTTACACCACTCAGAGCTGATGGTAGTGAGTGTGGGTGGCCTTGTGCAGATAGGGCTCCAGGTGTTCTGAGATTATCAGTTCTTGCGAATTCAACAGGCCTGGTTTCTGGAGCTTATCGCTTCTTGGGAGTCTTTCACATGCTACTTATCCCCTTGTATTTTTCCTCTCTTTGGGCTGCTGTTTTCTGGTAACAGTTTCTCCATCCACAGGTATACACGTACCTGTAGAACACGTTCATGTAAACTCACGGCAAAGGGGCCTTGATGTGTCCATTGCTGTTCAGTGTGAGAAGAGGAAAACAAACATAGGACAGTTCTGTGCATGTTGTCTCTAAGGAATTGTCTTCTGTTGCTTGTAGTTGGCCTGTGTCATGAATTTGTTGCCACTTGCTTTCCATTACAGGCTGTACTTCATTTTGAAAGGCAACTATTGCGTTGTTCCTGGTGCTTTTGGCGTAGAAGAATAGCTGCACATTTGGAGGAGCAAGAGGGCCTGGTTCGTGCGAGAGATCACTACAGTAACCTGCTGCTGCGAAAGGCTTTCTGTCTGTGGAAGCAAAATACTCTGGAGAGAAAAGTAGAGTAAGAAGGTTTTTTTAAAAGGGAAAATTACTTTGATTAGCTCAGTGGTGGCCTGCTTTTGACAAAGCAGTGTTTAATTCATGATGATTCTGACTCCTTATTTTCTTTGGAAACTACTAGTTTGTCTTTCAGTAAATAGCTTACTGAAAATACTAAGTGTGGACTCAAGTCTGTGCTAGAGGGGTCCACTAACATGAATGGCATTGTAGGAGAAATAATTAAATTTTTTTTCTTACAGGAGGCTCAAGGAGAGGCAAGCTGTAAGATTTCACTATTCAAAGCATCTGTGGCAGATGTGGAACAGGTGGAGGGAGGTGAGAGAGTGAACAGATGGGCAAGAGTTTGAATTTTTGTTATGTTCGGGTTGCTTGTATCCATAGGGCTAGAAATTAAACTGTTTATTTTAAACACTAGTTATTCCTAAGCTCTCCTCCCTTTCCAGGTGAATAAGACCAGCTCAGTGTGGGCAGAACAGGAATTGCAAAGGGAGGACAGGGAGTTCTTTGACTTCTTGTTCACTTGTCTAGGTACAATGAGAATGGGACTGTAGTTTAGGAGATTTACCTGACAATGTAAACAGAGTTAGTGCTGGGAAGTTGTCCCTAACCAGTACTGTGTATGTCCTCTCAGAACTTTACAAGTAAAGTTAGAAGTTTGCGGTAAGGCCGATGGTGTATAGTTTGTGTATAGGTCGTAGCAGGTCCTGTCAGGTGGCCTTTCAGTTTTATGTTGGGCCTTTTCCTTGCTGTAATGGGATGTACCAAAATTGCCTTGCAGCATGCCTTGAGAATCTATGAGAAATTTTAGAGTTTATGCTGCTCTGTTGGTCTAGAATTGTTCACTTGAGTGAACTGCATCAGTCTTCAAGAGAACTCCTAAAAAGGGCAGGAGGGGAAAAAAAAAGCCTCAACTAGGCCTTTTGGAGGAGTATCAGATTCTAGCACTAGTTTGAGTGAAAACCTGTTACAGTAAGACGAAAGATTGATGTTTCCTCAGAGACTGGAAATGGTCCTTTCTCTCTGCTCACTGCCATTCCTGTTTTCCTCCATCACGTGTACATATCGTTTATTGTGGTTTGGTTTTTTTTCCCCCCCTCCCTGTAGTATGTGGAACATCAGCGTGAGAAGTGGAGGAAGTTGGTGCAAGCTGACATGCACTATCAGCACATGTTACTCGGCAAGACCTTGGGAGCCTGGAAGGTAGGAGAGAACGTTCTTTTCTTTGAGGGGTTTATCTATGCGTGCTTGAGTGTTTCGCTGAGAACAGAAGAGCTGCCACACTGTGTCACTCGAACTTGCACACTGGGTGTGCACAGTAGAATGGAGGCTGTTGTTAAGGTTGTATTAGCTCTAGCATGGCTTTTTTTGGAGCAAAAGAACCAGTGCACTCTTGTGGCTTTGGTGAAGGGTGTGTAATGGCTGACATTAACTACTCTGCAATGACTGCTCATCTCAGAAAAGCAGCATTCAATTTTAGTGTAACCTCATGGTTTATTTTTTTTCTCCCTGTACTCTACTACCACTCCTACTCTTCTAAGCTGCTACTAAGAGTTTCCAGATGTCCCCTCTCCTAAGAGATGTTGGCAGTTGAGGAAAACTTTACCTCTCACTGCTTTTCTTGCAGAGTTACCAACGTAACATACAGTGCGTTCTATACCAAGTAGCTGAAAAGGAGAAATGTCACACGAGACTACTGCTGCGGTAAGCCTGTGCTTCCTTCTGCAGCCTCAGAGCGTGTGGCCTGTTTTTGCACTGCCTTCTCTTTAGCAGAGACCTGAAGGGGCAGATGTTGGACTTCTATGTAAGAGATCTTGAAAATCAAAATGATTCTATGGTTCTAAGTAGACTTGCTGTAGAGACAGCTGGTTTTGGTTCTCCTGTGAATGGGAAGGTGCCAGATGAACAGATGAGAATCATTCCTGATGATTTTTGTTTGTTGTTTTGTTTTGTTTTTTTAAATTTTATATTTTGCCTTCAGACAGCTTCTGTGTACATGGAGAGAAAATGCTCTTGCTCTTGCATGTGAAGCTAAGGCAACTACTCGGGCAGATGAGCACTACAGGAGAACAATCCTGTCAAAGGTAAGGTCTGTATAGCAGGTGCCAAGGTCTAAGAACAGATGCTGGTTCAGGCCGAGGTCAGGTAATGCAATCCAGAAACTTAATCTGAGACACTACTAAGAAAGGTCTAAAAAGTGGAAGTTCTGTCTTGTTTTTACAGGAATCTCTGAAACTTGTCTCTGAAGGAACTCATGGCTTTTCATTTTTTTCCTCATTTCCTAGAAGGGAGGGAAAACCACAAGTATGATAGAGCCAGAACAGTATTACCTTGGGTGGAGGGGACAGATGGATGAGTGGAAAAGAATGCCTTGAAAAATGCCAGGGGGACTCCCTGAAATACTGATGTACTTAATTTGTAGGAAATTTGCACTGTCTTGCTGAGCCTTATGTGGAAAAATGAGATGGAAATGGTTATGGTGCTAGCAATGTGGAGTACATTGCTTGGCCTCCCAAAGAACATTGCAGTGTCAGTCTGTCCTATCTCTTGGTCGTGTTGTATCTGTAGGTGTTGCTACAGTGGAGATACACTGCCTTGCTGCAAGCCTATTGCCGTCAGCAGAAGGTGACAACTGTGGTGGAGGGCAGAAAACATTTGAATATAGGTGAGCTAATGGAGATACTAAACTCTCAAAAGACTTAGTTACGTGTGTACAATCCTTAGAAAGATGCTGCTTAGGAGGGCAGTCTTGTGGTATCTGTACAAGTGAAATGACTGGATGGTCTATTAAGCCTACAAAGGATGTCCTCATAGAATGGGGAATGATCTGGGAGTCCAGTGATCTGTTAAAGGCCGGCTGTGTGACTTTCGCTTCTCTTTTGGTTGTTTGTCTATGTAAGGGATGGTAACACTTTGTTCCGTGAAGGAATTTTCCATTACTAATTTTGAGAAGCTCAGATGTCTCTTTCGCAGGCAGTGCAAGTAATCATACCAATTACTGCTTCAATCCTTCTCTAGTAGTCAGTATGGAAAGGCCCTCAAACTCTGCAAGCATTTTCATGGTATGAGCTGTGTTGTTGACGTGATGACTCTGAAGCACAGATGGGAAATGATCTCCTAAAGATTATAAAGAATGTCAGTTGGCAGCAGGGCAGACTTGCATGGCTCACTGTCTGTTACCTGAAGTGTTTGTGATCCTTCTTCCTAGTGCTGAGCACTGTCAGTGCTAAGTACTGCGAAAACAATCTGGAAGAGGAGCTAATTGTGTGATACTCTGAGATTAGATTCTGGTACATTAGTTGTTGTATCTTCTCCTAACAGCGCGTTTACAGACCCTGTTTCTTCACTGGAAGGAATTAACTAGGGAGTCTCTGATGCTGAGGGCTCAGCAGCATAGGGCAGTACAGCACCATCAGCTGCACCTACTCCAGAAGTACTTACTGAAATGGAAGAAATATCATCAACAGTGCCTTGGGAAAACGGTGAGAAGGATCAGCAATCTCTCCAGCCAGTGACCCAGGGTGGGAAGTTACGGGTGTGGAGGAGCAGGCCATATCCCCTGGAGAAGGGAATGGCAGTCATGGCTGAAGAAGAGCATGACAGCCTTGTGCATTGAGGAGGCAGGAACATACGTGTGTCTTGTCTGAAGAAGTTTTGCTAGAACTAACAGACTTAAAAAGAGATGTCAGGCTGGGGTTGCCATGTGTGGGATCATTTACTGTTAATGAAATCCTTGCTGGGCTCATAGATATCTGCAATGGGATCACACAGTAAGGCACTTCAGACAGTGAGGGTGGCCTCAACAGATCAAAGAGAGGGTGATAAAGGCTGCTTGGTACCTGTTCTGCTCTAGTAGCATTTGGCTCAGAAAAGTGGGGTTTATCTGCAAGTGACTCATGCTTTTGGTTGCCTTACAGCTACTACAGAGACAGGGGAGTCAGCTAATGATTCATAGGCTTTGCTCTGCTTCCTTCTCTTGCTGGAAGAAACGGGTAAGGAATTTTCCCCTGGGTAGGTGTCTAGCTTCTTGCTGATCCTTATCCCTTCTGCTTCACATTCCCTTTACACATGAGGACCATAAAAATTTACTTACATATTTTCTGGATTTTTGGCTCCACTAGCAAAAGAGACACCTTGCCATATACCAGGTGAACTGAGTGGGTTATCCTGCTATAGCTCTGCCAGCACTTCCTGTTTGGTTGATGCTCTGGCTGGTGTTTCTGGTGTGGGATATGTAAACTCCTAACTTGGATACCATGCGCTTCTTTTTTCTTCCCTGACAGCTGCTGCAGCAGCGATGGGAAGAGCGGAAGACAGTGCAAGCGTTGTGGCACTGGTCCCTTTCACTGCAAAGGAAGGTAAGGATGTGTGGGCCTCAGGGCAGGCCAGTGGATCTGCAGATGTGCAGATCATGTGCAGATTTGACTGTGCAGAGTGCACATAGAATATCTGTTTCCTTTCAGCTTTGTGGTGCCAACATGTTATTTTAGGATGCTGGAAAACTGTCCTCAAATCCTCTAAATTGATTTAAAAGTTCGCACGTTTTTCCCCATCCAGTCTCAGCTGACTTAAATCCCTGTGCGTTTGTCCTTGTGGTAGTGTCCTGCTGTGGCTGTAACTCTGCTTATGCTGTCCAGTGGAAGGGAAGTGTTCCTGTCCCTGGCCTGGAATCTGCCTTTGCAACAGTTGTCGCTATCTGCTGTTCCTGTTGTAGGTATTTAATGCTTGGCTCAGATTCTCCAGGGGGCAACAGAAGAAGGAAGATCACATTGAAAAAGCTAGAGGAGTTCACCACACTACTCTCTTGAGAGAAGGTGTAACCAGGGTCTTGAGATACAACATCACACAGTTGCAGGAACACCTCCAAGCTCAGGACCAGCTGAAGGTGAAAGAAACAAGTAGCTACTCACCTAAATCCAGGACGGGTCTGCTCTGATGTACTCTGTGTGTGCATGTTTGGGTGCATTTATCTTGGAGCCCTTCATCTTGGCTCTTGTTTGGATCTGACAGACATTTGACGCTTTTGCCTGTGGTTCAAAGCAAAAAGACCCTGTCCTTTCTAGCTGAGACTGCAGCACTTTAGATTTGTGTTGCTATTTGGGAACCTTCCTTAATGAAGCTATTCAAAACTGGCCAATTCATACCAATATGAATCATACAGTATTGCTGCATGAAACCTTTGCATGTGGCTTGAGTCTGGTCTCCAGATTCTGTGCTAGAATGAAGCATTAGAGGCTGCATCTAATCCTGTCTTAATTTTAGCACCACTTACACCTTCGCATGTGGCCTTGTGTCACTTCTGCCTTTGAGTACTAGCGCAGCCCTGTGTGTGGCACAGAAGATAGGAGTGCCTGTATTGATTGTGCTTTTCCTTCTCCTGAGCAGCTTTCCCAGCTCTTTTCCAGGTTTTTAAGACAGTACTAGTTGTGTGTGCTAATGTGCAGCCTGCTTCATTGCAGACAGACCCAGTTAATTCTCCTTACCCAAATGTTACCACAGTGGACCTGCTGATTTAGCTTAGAGAGCTGGTATGGCCGTGAGGTCATCACAGACCTCCGTTCTTTCTGCAGTGTTCTCCCTGGGTGGTGTGCCGTTGCTTTCTACTTCAGCCATCAAATGCTCTACTATTCTTTGTGTTGGCAGGCAGCCTACAACCTTCACCCATCTGTGTGTTGTTGTGCCATGCTGTGGAAGCAGAAGGCTCTCTCTGAGAAAGTAAATAAGCCTTGTTCTTTTCTGCCACCTCTGCAGAAGCAAGTGACGTTCGAAATGCCTGATGTTAGCCCTGAAACAAGTGGACGTTCATCAGGGGAAGAGCTGTGGTCTTCAACATGCAGTGGTCTGCCATTTCATCTTGCTTATGGGGACGTGGTTCTCAGTGAAGTGTGAGTGTAAATTCTAGTCCCTCCTGTGTTTCTCTGGCGTATACGTAGTTTTGCATATTTGGAGTCTGTCTCTCTCATTTTTGTGTTTTCACACCGATGACTGTTAGATCCATGTACCTGCCCTATCTCTTTCTCTGACCCTACATCATATGGGTGGCACTGCAGTTACACAAGAGCTGCTGCATAATGCATACATCAGACCGCAAGTAATGGAAGAGTTTGTCATTGATACCTGAGTATAAACCTACAAGGTAGAATCAGCTCAGCTCTAGACTTTCCCCTGTGTGTTTCTCAATATAAAACTCTGAATTCATGGAGTGTTGGTCATTTGTCATAGGAACAGTTACAGAGAGAAATATTTGAAAGATGTATGCGATGGGACTTTTTACCATCGTGAACTTATCTTGCCCAAGTGACCTAGAGCTGTCACTGAAGCTGTTCCTTTTACACCGAAGTCATACAGGATCTGATGAAATGAGAAACATCAAGATCATGGCTGTGCAGAAACTGAACTTTCTTCTTGCCCCTTTCTTTCCCCCAGGGAAGACATCCCTTAAATTCACACTGATCATGGGGCAAATGCAAGGAGGAATCTTCCATGAATTTTCTCAGTTCAGGACAGGAGCCTTATAGGGAAATAAAGTGATAGCTTCCCATGTCTTGAAGCTAGTATATGCTCCCAAAAGTAGTTCTGCATGCTCAGTTCTGTTCCTTCCACCACTCCTTGTGTTGGCACAATCATTCCTATGGCGAACCAGATTGCAACAGGCAGAAGTTTAATCTTTAAAAACAATTATTGCATGCAGGGATGAATGATGGAATAGGACTGTGTCTTTAGCTTCAATGCCAGCTTATGCCAATTTAAAATAATCACAAATCTGGGACATTACTGCTTCTGTTTGTACTTTTCAGAAATGCTATTCGACGAGCGAGGTCACCACCACGGAGGCATGACTTCCTTCTGGATTCCCCAGAAAGCAAGGAACTGCTGGGGCCTCGTTTTACTAGGTAGAAAGTGTTTTTAAAAGTAAATGAAAAGGTGACTTCAAGCGGGCCTTGTGCTGTGCTTTATACCTCAAACTCCCTTACCTTCATAACACAGAACATTCAGCAATTATGGGACTGTGCATTGCTCTATACTATCAGAAGGCCCTGCTGACTAGAGATACTTCAGGTTTCTTATATGAAGCGGACAGGAATAATGGATACTTCCAAGTTAATTAAATAGCAACCAAGGTCTTTGTTTCATTAGTGAGTGATTTTTTTGAAGGAAAAATAAGACCCATTGCTTGCTCCACAACAGGTTTGGGTCTGGTTTTAACTAATCTACCGGGCAATCATTAATGATTCTGGTAATGCAGAGCCAGAACTGAATATATCTCTGTCTTAGCTGAATCAACTTTGCTGCATTAAAAGGAGCTAGTTTTTTATTTTCACTTTCTCCCAAAGTTCTGTGCTGCTGAAATTGTTCAACTAAGCAGTGGTTTCACAGTCTTGAGGGTTTTGCACTTATTTTAGTTATGGTATCATTTCTTAGCCCTGAAAGTGAAGGAGATGAAACCACTCTTGCTATAGAAGCTGAAACTGCATTTAAGCAGATGCTTGGACTGAATGCTTTTTTTTTTTTGTGAAATTGTTCTATAATTAGCTGGAGAGAAGGGAAATGTTGACAGGGAATTGACAACTGTCTGAGATTGCTGTTTCTGCTCCCCTCTTTCTCTTGTCCTCAGACTGAAATAAGGCAGGATTTTGTTAATGGGTTCACAGCTCAGAAGAAACTGCTTCAGCCTGGATTGAAGTGGAAGATTTGGAGCAGGGCAGGCAGGAGTAATGAAATGTTAGCTGCTTTGCTACATTTTTGTTTAGTTGTTTTTTAAAACCATTGTGGTGTTTTGTTTAATTGGAGTTTCCACTGCACAGCAAAGCAGCTGACTGGAAAGCTGTATGCAAGGGAATAATAAGATTCTCCCTGTTTTTTGTTGTTGTTTTTTGTTTGCACTAACTGCACAGGACAAGACCAACAGGTTGAAATGTAAAATGTACAGGAACCTCATTCTTCTTTCACAGATCAGAGGCACCCCTTCAGCAAACATCTCCGAACTTAGTGCCAACACCTCAGAGGGAAGCAAGCACCTGTACATGCCTGTCTCAGACGGGTGATCCCACTCATACCACTGATTCCAGTCCATCTCTCACACATGCTGCTTTCCTGTCTGTACCACTGCAGACACAGGATATGCAGCGTGCTGTTCAGAGGCCAGAGCTATGGTCTCCTTCATCTTTCATGACCCAAATGGTGAGTGTATTGCTGAAAGACAAATTAGTGTGCTCAATGGGCTACTGTCAACACGCGTACTGCTTATTGCTGGTTTTTCCTACGGCTTCTCTGGACTGCCGTTGAGCTATTCTTTTATTATCTTAAAAGCTGACCAGATTAACTGACTGAATATTCAGGAACTGTTTGCCACCAGTCAGAAGCAGTATTTCACCTGCTGACCAATCCACATATGTAGTGTACTGTAATTCATGCCCTTTTTTTCTGGTCTCGTGTCCTTCCTAGCTGGATGATTTTCCCAGCAACTGCTTGGAGTATGTTGCTCCTTCAAAGAGTTCAGAGCAGTTAGTTTGCCAACTAGATTACAGGGAGGATTTAAGAGTAGTTAAATAGCAGTGGCTATGGCACAGAGTCTTGAACTGAAATTCATGGGACCTCTGAGTAGGCACTTGCATGTTAAACTCCTGTTCCCTACATAATGACAGGTGTTAATCTTGAGGAAACACCTTCATGCTAGAAATCAGAGTCCATTTCTTAAGTTCTGCTTCTTCTGTAGTATTTTGAGAGAGGCTCAGTGAATACATTGGGCCTCTGAGTGGGAGCAGGGTTTAGTAGGTCAAATGCATCCTACTTGTGCTGCTTACTCAAGAAAATTCTTTGAGGAAAAACCCCGTATTGTTCTGACCTTATAGATGAGAGGTCAGCCTGCGAGTGGTCGCAAAGGAGCCCGTTCCCAAGACTCTAAACAGGACCCTGCAGAGGGGTTGTTGCAACCAAACCTGCAGCCATATTTGCTGTCACCTGAAGACTGGGTGGGAATATGGAGCAACCAAACTGCAGGTAGGTCATCAGATCTAAACTGTAGCAGTTGTGTGTCCTCCAAGACTGCAAGTCAACCCCACAAAATGTAAGGGAGATAAGACAGTCTGGTATGCCTGCATCAGGAGATGAAGATTATCAGTAATTCCTTTTTGAGTAATACAGTTTTGTGGATTCTGCTGAATTAGGGGGCTAAAGCCCTTTTCTGGGGATTGAAGGATGGGAACAAAATGTCTGAAAACGTCTCAGGAGGGTTCCATATTTCAGGTCTACTAACCTGACTTTTCTTAAGAAGAAACAGTGGAAGTCTGCTCTACTTGTACTGCTTGTGCCTTCTATCTTCTGTTCAGCTGTAGCAGAAAAAAGGGAGCACAGTTCCAGAGTAGACACGGTGTTACAGAGAAGGCTGGAAGTTGAACTTGGACACATCCAACGGCAGATGCAGTACTACTACAGCAGGAAGCAAGAACTCAGGTATGTTGCAAGGCCCCTTTAGACAGCCTTTCTTCCTGCTGTCAACTCAGAAGTGCATTTTTTCTATGTGTCTCCTTTGAAAATAACCAGTTTGTACACAGCAGAACTGTAAATGAAACAGCAAGGTTTGATAACTTCTCCACTAGAACAAATTTACAAAAATGCTTAAAAGAAAATGGGGCTTGGAGGGGATTCAACAGCTGGGAACTAGGGTAGGAAATGGAGAAAAACTTTTGGATGGAATTCTCTGCTTTCCAGCATCCTTTTCTTTTTTTTTTTAAAAAAATATACTTTTACCATTCACTGATATGAAACAAACAAATAAATGGATCTTACTGCAAGTATCAGTTGCAAGTCTAAGTTGGCTTAGACTGTTGAGCTCCTAACTGAGGTAAGAATCCTTCTAATCCATTTTATCAGGTGCTGTCAGCAGCAGGCACAGATTCTGCAGGAGTGGCTAGAAACGGGCATGCAACCAGAGGACAGAGATGGTGTACAAGGAGTTCAGGAAGAATTGGGTCAGGTGCGTAAAGAGCAAACAGCTGGGAGTCACCGAAGTGACTATCACTGTGCTATGCGCTTGGCCTGAAGGCTGATGGTAGGTGTGAGGAACTGCAGAGGAAGCTGCTACTAAAATGCCAAGAGAAGGGAAACCTGCCCTCAGAAGTGAGCTGATGAGCAGAACAGCCTGCTCTGCAGATGCATCTTCCTTTTTGTTCAGAACATCCCTCCAGCTCCAGTAGATCTTTTGAAGGCTACTGCCAAGCTCCACAGCAGGCTTTAGTAGCATCAGTTTCAAAATGTTTTCTGTGACTTCTCAGGCTGACGCAGCTATGCTACCTGCACTGCTCTCAGTCCCCACGCACACAGAGCCGTGTGTGGCTACTGCACTGTCACCTCTAAAGCCAACCAGGACTTGGCTGTTCCAGGTGACACACTCCTGCCACTTAATGGTTCCTAAGCAGGATAATGCAAAGGGTGCTGGAGCTCTCACTCCTCCTGTCAGAAAGACTAAATGCTGTCTTGCTGTATAAACACCTTATGCAGTTGCCTTCCCTTTCAGTTGCAGGCAAGGATCTCTGCTCTCACTGAAGCACAACCAAAAGAGAGGCGTCATGTGCAGAACCTGGTTGCCCTCCTGCGTGATCTCCAGATTGCTCTGGATGTATAAGGCATCTGAGCCAATTTCCCATGTCACGAGTAGACTTCTTACCTGTTTTGCAGTGGGGTGGAGAAGATATATACATTATCTTAGTCTATGTATGGCCTTTTTACTTTATAAATTAACTGAAATATTTGTGCTTGCTTTAATTTGTTACTACAGCTGGTTAAAACTGAATCCTCAAGGGAGCTAAATCTATCTCACACTGGCCGCACAGCGCCCCGTTTAGGATATCCTGATGTCTCAGAAAGATAAGCAACACTGATAAGACTCTTTATTTCAAAATGTTTGCCATTAAATGAGTTCATGTCAGTAAGTCATACACTTTGACGTACAAAAATACCGTGCTACTGATACAGTTGAATTAAATGAATTCTCCCTGCAGGAGAAATTCACAGCATTGTCAGTACCCTCCAGGAACTTTGCTTCCGCTTCCAGGGCATGCTGCTGACGAGGGTGCAACAAGTGGTGTTTGCGCAGAGCTGGCTGATTAACAGTATTAAGCCCATCACACAAACAGCCCCTTGCATGCTGAATGTACTCCTCCTCCTTAGATTTCTAATAAAGCAAACATCAGGTAACCCCCTTCTCCACTACCAGGCTGACAGTGACCTTCCCCTACTGGGGATGATGATGCTGAGTAGGGAGAAGTTAAAGCTGAACATTGCCAGTGCAGAAGGGGGAATGGAGTCAGTTGCCTTTTCTCTCATCCACTGGAACAAATTTGCTCTCTACCTTTCATGTGATGCTGAAGTTTAGTCAAAAGGTGGTCAGCTTTTTTGTCTTGGGGGTTGACGTTTGCCTTAGTCTTTTCTCACACTCAGTGGCTGAAAAGTGCACGTTTCTGTAACCTCTATATGGTAATATACTGCTGCAGGGTAAACCTGCTAACACCGGGAAGTTCAAGAAGGTGGGTGGCTGAGAGCCACTTCAAGCTTTCAAACTCCTCTCCATGTAAAGTGAGGAAACACTGACTCTCGGAGCCAAATGAATTTTCTCCTGCTTGTCACCCAAATAGCCACTGTCATCTGAGTCACGGCTGGTCCATATCACTTAAGAGGCAGTTTATCATCCCTTCTTTCCTGATGACAAGCTAAGCAGGCAGGACTTGGCAAACTGGACATTTGTACAACAAAGTTATATTCTATTTTCTGCAGTACATACAAAGAAGGTAAGTTTTTCTTTAGGAAAGCGGCGCTGGTCAAAGCCTACCCTCTCCCTGAAGTCGCAGAGAAGTAGCTCAAGCAAGGAAGTAGTATGAGCAATCTTTCAGAGAGCAGAAAGGCAGATTTCATAAGCATGTCCACTTCAACAAGCTCTTCACAGCAAAGTCAGTTCTGGATATGGGATAGTGGCCTAGCTTGCTGTGAGACAGGAATGCAGTTACTTTAGTACATTTCAGGAAAAAGGTTCAGAAGTTTATGACCATCGGATTCTGTACTATCTCTGTGGCGGGAGATCCATTATGCTGGCACGCCAAACGGCTGAAGGAGGGAGTCTTGTGTAGGTAAGACGGTCCTGTTTTGGCTAAACCAACAGGAGCAAACAAGTCTTGAAAGCCAGAGTGGAGACCTTTGCCTGGTTATTGGCAAATTACAATATTAAGTTTACACTCCTAAGTATGGTAGTCTGCCTAATGGAGCACATGCTAAACATACATGACTATGTTACTCAACTCTCCACCCAGACCGTGGTAAACGTCACCCTGAAGGCAGGCACAGACAGAACTGGAATATAAAAATAACAAAAGGGAACGCATCTCTTGGTGGGGTGAAGAATCAGTCTAGCAGGGATGGTCAACTGGCTCTACTCCTCCTCCACCCAAGACAGGGACACCTTTTTTGGTAAGAATTTTGCCTTCAATATATGGTATACCTTTTATTTCTATTATTTATTAGTGCTGCTACTCTGGCCTGCACCTCTTGACTGCATCTGATGTTACCCAGGAATTAACTTGAGCTTGATTATCCTCTTGCAGTTAGGTTCGGAATTCCTGTTGATAGATGCACTAGCTGTTGTTTTAATAAATCAAAGCTATTTGCTCTAATTTTAAACTGTCTCAGCATTAAGTCCTTAACTAGGTTCTGAAACAGGGAACTACCATTTCAGTGCAAACCCCATAACCAGGCTCCGAGACAGACACAGAGGTGTCAGTGCAGGCCCCTTGGCTGGGGCTCTGAGACAGAATTCTCAGACATACCTTTTGATTTTGCAAAACTGCTCAGTGAAGCCCTTGGGCTCTGGCAGGAAGGTGTCTCACTCACCGTTAACCTAACACTGGAATAGCAAATACAGCCATGTATTAGGAACAGACACGCAGCTTTGTCTGTCTTTAAAAAAACAAACAACAAAACAAAATCCAAGATGACCAGTTTCATCATATGGAATGTAGACAGCATCTTCAGGTTTAAAATACAGTGCAAATTCATTTTTTAAAGGGACAATGTCAGGTAAAGGAATTAAAGCTGTCTAACAGTAGAAAATTGAGATGAGTGTCATTTATTGTACTGTTGCTGCCTGTTGTACATTTTGCTTGGTTTGGACTGTGAAGCTGCACTAGCCAATTTAACTGTTTACCTCTCTGCATTCACAGGCTGCCTTTATCCTAGAACTTCAGTGGAGTGTCTTAGAATTAAAATAAATTGAAGAACATTCTTTACTCAGAAGTCTGAAAAACAGGTACTGCAGATACAAGGTAATAGGTCTGACTCAGCCTGTCAGTGTCCCTTTAAATACAGCTAATCTTTACCTCCACCCTTCCTAGCCTAGGAAGGCTTAAATGGGACTTGAATGCTTCTAAGAACATCATTGTCCTGTGGCACATTTTTGGGAGAACATGAAAGACTACAGGCACAGGGTGGGACACAAACCTCCATGCCGCCAACATCTTTAAAGGCTGTACCTGACACACACATGGTCATTCAATTCTCTTTTTGCATTCAGCAGCATGTAAATGTAGACCAAAGAGCAATGCCATCTTCTGTCTTCCTCACCCAGGTCCTGCTGAGTGATTGATACGTACTTGTTAAGTGAAACACTCAGTGGTGTGATAATAGTCCCTTTGTATAGAAAATCTTCTTGTTTAGAGTTTCTATAGCGATCCCAGTGCTTCTCCAAAGCGGATTTTCTGTCCAGCTTTGAGGTGGAATTTGAAGTCCTTGGGTGCCTCAAAGATTAGTACGATTGTAGAGCCCAAGTTAAATTCCCCTAAATGCTCCCCTTTCCTCATGGGGATTCCCTCCTTGTTGTTGTTGGATATGAAGCTGAAGTCATTGAAGGAACCTTTAGAGTAACACGGACTGTTGGTATGCAAGTCCTGCACAGAGAAGGAAGAAACTGTTACTTGAGGATTCTGGAGCTCTGTATCATTAGCACCGCTATAGACCGTGGAGAGCCAGGCACTTTCAATGCAGGAGCTTATTTACCATTCAAAAGTGCAACAGGAATATTAAAATAATAGTCTATACTGGAGATTAGTCCCTTTAAATTGGTCTTGGAACATCTGTATTACGAAAACCTTAATTGCAGGGTAAGATGTTTTTGTAATTTTCTTTTATTATACTGCACTGACCTCAACCATCAAAACCAGAAAGCTGCCTATTCCTATCTTGCTTACCTGGTCGAAGTAGATGCGGATAGAGCCCACATTTGTTGCTCCTACAGCTGTTAAGGAGAAAAAACCGTGTTTCCAGTCACCTGTAAGGACAACCCGTTCATTGTGGCAAAACAGTTCCTTGATCCAGCGAGCAACTCCAGGATTCACAGACATCAGGGAGCCTGCAAGAGCAGGAAAATAATCAAGTTAAGTATCTAAATGGTGTTTTCAGTATAATTGTAGCAGATTCAGTAAACAGTTCCACCACTTATTTGTAGGAAGAGACAAAAATACTTGGCAGAGTGAACAAAAGACAAGGCTGTAATAAAAATAAAGGGATCGGTGGAAAGATCTAATCTTCGGTCTTCTGTCCAGGAAGACCCTTGGGCAGGCAGGACTCATTACTTTGCATTTTTCCTAGCAGAATCACAGATAAACTGAAGACACTGGTCATCCTTCAGTTTGGACCACCATCTCCAGTTCTCTTTGTTAAAGAACAAAGGGTTTAAATTTTCACACCAGGAAATGGTTCTTTTCAGGCTGACCAGTACCCGCTCTCTCCCTTTGCTTTCACTTATTCCTGACTACAGCTTCACCTTGACTGCATTTCCAGCCAGTGAAAACCTGCCATTCAAGTAGGGAGGAAAATCTGGGGTGGGAGTCCCTTCAAAATATCTGGCCTTGTTGAAGCCTGTTCCAGCATCTGTCCTACCTACTCCTCTGTCACCAAACTGAGGTGGCAGGGACTCATTTCCACACTACCTGATGATGTTCTTCGTCTACCAAAGATGTAACCAACCAACTTCACACTTGCATCACCCACAAATTCAGAAATGACAACTACTGTTAATAGTCATCTGATAGGCCCTTAAGAGAGATCAGGGTAAGGACAAAGGCAGAGCTAGTCCCCAGTCTCAGCCCTGATAAAACTGCTAGAAGCCGCCTAATAAGCACATAAGATCTGTCTAACAAAGGACTACAGGCTACTCAAAGGAACCTTAAAGAAACTTTACAGTTAGGAACAGGTTTCACTGGTTAACTATCCAGTGCATGAGAGCAGCCCCTTTCAGTTATCCCTGGTAAATGCATAAGGAGTGGCTACTTAGACGTGGCTGAAAACCAAGTAGCCAGCTAGAGCTGACCAGGAGATAGCAATGTGCATCAGTTAAAAAGGGTTTGTTTCAGAATTTAAATTTAAAAAAAATTCAATCCCTACTTAAAGTAATTTAGTAAGGTATATTCACTACACACATTTTTAGCTTTAAAATGCATCTGCTTTACTGCACTGAATCCAACAGTAGCATTTCACTAATACCCCTTTGTTTCAATCAAGGCCTAGCTTCAATCAGGAACTTGACAGCTTTCTCAAAACTTGTGGCAGGTCATTGTTTCTTTCTCACGGCGCACGAAACGAAATCCATGTACTTAGATTTTTGCTGACGCCAAGGAGTAAAACATTTTTGTTATCTGCTGAACTACAGTAGGATGATCTGCAAAGAGGAGTTCAAAACTATCTGATCCCAGTTGCAGAAGTATAACTATTGCCTCGTCTTTGCCAAACGCAGGAAGAGATCATATTTTAGGCTACTGGTTGGTCTAATCTGCAAAAACAGCTGTATTACAGGTGCAAACTGAACAAGTCACGTTTGGGACCAAGTCAGGTCGGTGTGCATGAACAGTTATTTCAAAGAACTAAATCACCTCAAATACTGTATTACAGTGTTCACCATTCGTAGGTGATTCGTTCTGGCAAACTGTACTAGTGTAAAATTCATTACCATTTGTGACAAATCACTTTTCTACCATTATCTGTCACATGCCTGTACAAGTGCTCCATTGATGTGTCTTGCTGAGCGACGGCAACACCAGAGCTTCCCTTCATAGCTGCTCTGCACTTGTTTTCTACGAACAGACATACCTGGGAAATGCCGTCGGTGTGACACTCTCCAGTCAGTGGGTGAGTGGAAGCAGTGATAATCCCCTGGTGCCAGGTAGATGACACAGTGATAGAGCTCATTCCCCTCCTTTGTGACTAGTTGGTGCTGAAAAGAGTTACCACTTGGGGCTGCAAAGAAACCATGGCAAGTGAAGGATTAAACACGTTCTTCACACAGTCACCTCCCACAGCTAACAGTCTACATTACAACCAGTGGTAACAGCAGCGGGCTAAATGCAGTCCACATGTATTATTGAGACTACAAAAAGATAAACTTCACCCAGGAATGCAGTATTTCAAAGCATTCTTTTTCCCTTACAACAAAATTAGATCCTGTATTGTTTTAATCATTTTGGAAATTCCTTACTTTTGGAGTTTGCCCCCTTCCCTAAGCAAGACCAAAAACTGAAATCCAGTGCAACAATTTTTTTTCCTCAAAGCAACCTTTTTAAGAACAGAATTTGTGAAGTCCCTGGTTTTATAAATGCATTAGTTGCAGATGTGCTCATGTAGAAAATAATCCTGCTGTTTGCAGAATTCAGTCTCTCCAGTCCCTTCACCAGTTCAGAAAAATGTGTTGCTTTCATCAAAATTCAAGGCCCTGGAGACAGTGCTTGAGGTACATCAGAGCAATAGCACAACTCATTAGAAGTATAGTGCTTAAGCATAAATCTTGTTAGGGAGCAGCTTAAACAACTTTTGCGAACCAGGTGCTTGGGCACATTTCAGTCTGACAACAGGAGCGCTACAGCCTCGTTAGAGTGGCAGACCTTAGAGTCAACTGTAGGAACCAAGCAAATAAATGCAGATAATCAGAATGAGCCATCTGAGACTATAAAGCCACTGGTGAGAAACAGAAGAACTCGCACCGTGACATGTTTATTCCCAAACAAAACAGAGACCTGCTATTGTTCCTGACAGCGTGAGAAAGACAGAAGAAGAAAATAAAAAAAGGATCTCTTTTCTTGTGATCTCTGAGAGCACTGAAGGGGCAGAGCAGAATAAATGCAGAACAGATGCAGAACTCACCCTGGCTAAAATTCAGTTCCTCTGTGCAGATTCGAGGTCCCAAGAAAGATTCCAGAGAGTAAGTAACCCCTTTTACTTGCTCCACTTCACAGTTTTTTACCTGTCCAAAATTAAGGATCTTTCCATCAGAGGGACTAATCTACAGTGAAGAAGAAAAAACAACCCAAACACATTAGGAGTTCATTCATTCCTCACGGGGGGTGGGGGAAAGCTGGCAGCGTAAAGCCTTTATTTCCTTTTACTCACCACGCTGTGCACGCAGCAGACTGGCCGCGCTTGTGGTTTCAGCTTCCTGCGGAAGAATTCACTGAGGTTTCTATAGTGATGCAGATCTTCAACAGCTGCCTCCTTCATGTTCACTCCAAATGTCCAGATGTACAGGCTGTAAACAGGCTTCCGGAGCCATGTAGGCAGCTCCACCTGGTTCAGGCGACCCCAGGCTCGTGAGAGCAGTCGAGTTGGTACTGATTTGTACAGAGCAACCTAAAGAAAGATGAATTGCGCCCACCACGTTATTCGGTTCTTCCCACTGATGGCTTTCTCTTACTTCTCCCCATGAAACAGGAAGGATCAAGCTGCTCCTGCTGACCACTCCCTTGAACGCAGTGAGTTACACCACACACAAAATAGCCTTTAAGTCAGCAAAACATTAACACTGCACCTTATCGTCACTCCCTCCATTCTAATGGGAACGCATGAGGGACAGGATGAAACCTATAACCTTACAGCGAAGGCAGAATCTCTACTCCCCTTCAGGCTGATGCTCCACATTCAAGTGAATGGAAACTGCCCAATGTGAGCCTTACAGAAAAAGACACATTTCATATATTCTAGTAGAACACTCATCAGAAGGGTTAAACATTACAAATATATTATTCTCTTTTTTTTTTTGTGAATAACCAAATGAAAATTGACTGAAAAATAATTTCTTAGTGTTTGATAACGTGTTTTTCAGACGCATCTACTTATCATGGTGTTTTCCACATCCCAGTATTTCACTGCTCCAACGATACTAGTTGCAATTGAAGAAACATACTCATGTGGATGCAGCTACACTGGTATCATCTTATGCCATCTTTATTCCTTCTCTTGCAACAACACAAGTTGCTAATTACTAAAGTGCCTTTATCCTGTAGAAATAGATCTTTGGACTTATACCAAAGTGTTAAGTTTTAGTAGCAAGGAAAACAAATGAATCAACAATGGTCAGAGGTATACGCTGTTGATGTAAGCGGACAGATGACAGTGTTTTCCTGTTGGTAATTCCTGAAGGCAACTCTTCTGGGGTTTGTGGCACTTGCTATCAGCCAAAAAGCTCACAAGACCATGATGTAATCGGGGGTGTGTGGACTAAAGGAACAGAACCCTCTGAAACCAGTTTTGCAAAAGAAATAGCTATCTGCTGAATCTGATGCAATTTTTTTTTGAAGAGTACAGTTCAGCTACATTTAACTCCTGACTAAAAGCTGTGGGTTGTTCTTTTTTTTCTTAGTCATCCCTTATTCTCAGTATTAATCATAACCTTCATAATTAAGTCTTGCAAAACGCATCCATAAACACAAACAGAAGCATACACTGGCCGAGAGCCTGCCCATTGTATCGAAGACAGCAAATTAAGATTTCACTCACAAATCACCGTCCTGCATCATATTAAAATAGTGGTATTTCAGAAAGGCAGCTACCTAATCTTGCTTCACATAAAAACTTCTAAGTGAACACTACCTGAGGTGAAATAAGCTGAAGTACTGAAAAAAAATGTTTTGCCACTTTGACATGTCTTATACAGTGTTAATTTCTAAAACCAATTTTGCTCAGTTTTCCATAAACACTGAGAATATGCAAATACAACTGTACAAATCACATAAATTGTCAAAAGTGATTATTTCCTAGTAGCCCCTTCTCTTCAAAAGAACCTGGTTTGTAAGTTACTGGGATCAAACAGAACAGCTGCTCTGCGAAACTCTTAAGAACAGCAATTTCGTTGCAGTTATCAAAATATTTGTGTGGTTGTTGCATTCTGAAATTTCATGACTTATGGGGAAAATAACCATACGCAAGGCATCCTACGCCCTGCTCTCAACAGCATCAGAGCAGAGGTTTGCATATCATTTTTACCGGCTTGATTACAAATGCTCAAAGAGCTGGAGGAGCAAATCCCCTCTGTGCAAAAACGACAGAAGCAAGAGACCATTTCAGTGTGGCCAGGAAAGAGAACTGGAGAAGAGGTCTGGTCTGCCTTATCCTAGCCCTGATACTTCGACGGGACTGAATGAATTCCAAAGTTTCTGTTGACGCTCTTGGGTAGACCCCTGACTGTTAAGAGGACAAGGAAATTCTCTGCTATTGAATAAAATCACTCGCTTGTGAAGCAATTAGTCAACACAACTACGAACAGCAAAAACTAAAGGGAAACATGAATTGCATCTCTGCTTTCATACCAGTGATCATCCTATGTCCTGTATTAAGGGTATTCTCCACCCAGCCGCTGCCAGCTCCCTTCAGTATAGAACAGCTAATGTACACGAAGCGCAAGAGACCTGCTCACACTTACCCTGCTCATAGGCCTCCATCCCACTCTGGTCAAGGGTTTAAGAGCACCGAAAGGCAGAAGATAATAGAGAATAGTCAGAGGCCAAGAACGGAGTTTCAGAGCAGGTCTAGACATACAGCTTAGCTGGCCCAACCTTCGCCTCAGGGCCAGCTGGGGAAATTGCAACCTGAAAGATTACATACACAACATAAGAGGGTCAGCCATCTCAGCTTCAGAACCACCAGCTTCTGAGAGCTGGGGATGATTTATTCCTGCTTATCTTTACTTAAACATTGATTCTGCAAGTCTTTACTCCTTTATTTTAATCAGTTCTTCCCCCTTCCCAAAACAGAAGACTAGTTTATCTCAAAAAAAAAAATAAAAAAAATTCCTCTGTCCAAAAAAATAGTGTCCATTCTCACAGGACACATTTTATGAATGACAATCTCAAAAATGAAAGGCAAGATCACGTGGAGGTGACATTCAAAAACAAAGTCACAGCTGGTTCATCCATCTAACAACGTAACATGATAGTTTACAGTGGAAATAATCAAGAGCAAATGCTCTTCTTCCAATATCAGAAGATTACTTCCCCAGAAAACATTTCTTGTGACTGCTCCAGCTGCTGGATAGCCAAAGGGGACAGCAAACAATATTCTGAGAACTAGAAATCTGCGATGCTGGAACTTTAATAAGAACTATACGGAGGAACAATTTTAAAGAAAGCACAGATACTCTGATGAAGGAAATCCTCGGAACCTAACTGAGGTCCCTCAGAGGGTTCACACGTTGAGGGCATGTTGACTAGATTGTGCCTCCAGTTGCATTTTGCATCACAGAAGTAATGGACTCAAAGTTACACAGACCAGGCAGCCATTCACTAACTTCAGGAAGTATGCACTCATTTGAGAAACAACAGGAGCGGCACTCCAGAGTTAATACAATTTACAGATAACTGATTCCAAAGACATCATTTCAGGTCTTAAAACCTTCACTGGGTACCCAGGTTCCGGACAGAGAACATGTGGATAAAGCCAATACTGCTAGTGCTGCAAGATAATCTAGTCTCCATAGCCCAATAACCTCCTCCTCTGCTTCATAACCAAATGTATCTGTGATTTTTGTCACATGGATGTCCTGACTGAGAGGAAACTCCTGTTGCACAAATGGCCACAGGGAGAACTTGGAACTTGTAGCTCTCAGAGGGGAAAGCTGCTTGAGCTTATTAGCAGAGGACATCACGGGCCTCAGTTCAAGACCCTTGCAGGAGGTCTGGATGAGAGACTCTTTAGGCTTCTACTCATGAAGAAACCGTTTTCAGTTGATAATGTGACCTGGGAAATGCCAGTCTGCCTACCCAAGGGCAAAATATTGAAATCTTCTGGGCACTGTCTGCAACCAGGGTCCAGCTCTGTGTGCACACAAACTGAAAGCGGTATGCTCTGGCTGCTCTGAATAGCTTGCTCACTGGATTATATACGATAGATGAACTATAAAATACTCTGTGCGTCTTTCCAAAACGGAAAGAAGCTGGAAAATTGAAAGGACGGTTTCTTGCCGACATGTTCTTTTCAAACCTTGGATCAGAATTCAAATATCCTGCAGATGCAACTGTCACCACTTTGGGATGCAAGTTGGCGCTTTTGGCTCAGAGATTTTTTCTGCAGTGAACACAACTCTTTCCTCATGAGAATTAACAAATAAAAGCAGAGACTGATCTGTGCAAGGGGGAGGGAGGGGGAAAACACAAACAAAAAACCAACCACCCCCCTGCCAGGGATGAAGTACTGACTCAGCAGAGGTAAAGCGGCTTTCTTCTCAGCAGGAGGTGGGACTGACTGGACGTGGGAATAGGAAAATAGGAAGGGACACTTCACATTCTTCCTCCCGCCTTCACCACCCACCAGCCTGTGGTCTGCTCAGGGACTGGCGGGGTGCACTTAGCACAGAGGTCCCGCTCCCCCTCCCGCTGCTCTCCCCCTCTTCACTGCAGTCGCTCGTGGACCAATCCCCGCAGAGCTGCATCCTGGCAGCTCACTCCAGAGCCCTCCGGCTCCTCACCGCCTTGGCCTGGTTTCAGAGCAGTCCCTCGCTAGTTTTTCCATTCTCCTAGCGACGGAGAGTAGAAAGGAACGCAAGCCTCCTCGTTCCCCTTGCCACGGAGCAGCATGCCCTTCTCTGCCAATTCAACGCGTAAGGAGCTTTACAGTAATTAGGCCAAACAAAAGCTTTGCAGATGGCTGTCGCTCCTTATGCCCAGAAGCCCTCCCATCCTCCCCTCCCTGCGTCTCCCTTCAGTCACCATTCCTGCAAAGCAGCAAATACTGAACAGTACCTGAAACGAGTTCTCCTATTTGGTGTACCGCCGGCAGAGCCAGTCGGGCCTGGACTCTGCAGTTGTGGGTGCTGGTCCCCGGCACAGCTGCTGCTGCCGCCGTTCCCTGAACGCAGCCTCCGAACATGAATTCTAACTTTGTGGAGGTTGTAGCAAGAGGGTGGAGGGTTAGATAAAGCTTTATAGCATCTCACCATTTCCCTGTGTGCAGATCTGGTCCTTGCAGGGTGTTTGACTGACACATCGTCAGGATGACGGTTGGTTGCAAGGCTCAGTCTTTTTTCCTCTACCTCTTTCCTTTGCTTGTTCCGGCACAGGAGAGAGGACACGGCGTCACAGTTCCTAATTCCCCCGCTGGTTTGTCTCTGGATTCCCCCTCTGTTTCCCACTTGAATCTCTGCTACGAGGGTTGCAGCTATTGCAAACAAACAGGCGTTATGTCATATTTCAACATCCCGCTACAAAGCCGATTCTGCACAAGATAAAAACGAGCTGTCCGTATAAGCCGTCCTTGCTTCTTGCTTGTCAGGGTGGCCATTGAAACTCAGCTCTCCAAAAAACACCCTGCAGTCTGAGGCTGCTGGGCAGCGATGCACTAGAGTGAGAGAAGCAGCCGGCTGGCCTTGCACAGCTAACCCCAGAGCCAGTCTGAACAGAGACTGGGAGGAGGAGTGGGCGGGGAAGAGGAGGAGATAATTCCCAATTTCAATTCTGCAGTGCAGCAGCTGCTGCTCCTAAGAGTTCTGGATTGCTGGGCATCAAAAATCCTTTCCTGCTCTTAATGTCCAGCTTAGAAAGAAGAAAACAGAAAGGAAAGGAACATCTTTCTACTTCACAGCTCTTTCCAGACACCAACATCCATCTCCTGAAGTCTCTTTCCATCTCAAAAGACTCACAGAAGGAGCAAGCAAAGGACATTCTTTTACAAACACCCAGCCATATAAGGAAGCAAGGCAGTTTTAGGGCCAGCTTGAGAAGGGGGTATAAAATAAGTGTTAATGAGTCCATTATGTGGCACTCCTACTGGCACTGGTTTGATTTTATGTCCAGTAGAATGAAAATACAAAATGCGAGTAAAGGAAGCTGTTCTGATTTTACTTTTTTAAAGACAAAAGGCTGCAGTGTTTCTCGCTGAGCATTCTGAACATAGAGAGAAATTTCTGGTTTTAACCCTGCAGACCACATCTCAAACAGATTTTCTGCATCTCCTGCGACTGGATTCAGATTAAGGGATCTTCAAACCAGACCCTTGGTTCAGAAAGTGACGCCAGCTAGCTACACCTCGCCTCAAGATTAAACCAAATACCCAGAAAAATTTAAGGGCTAACTCTCTATTGGCCTTCCATTTCACTTACATCTTCTGTTAAAGTTTGAGTTTAAAAAAAAAAAAAATAAAAATAAAATTTCCTTGTTTTCAAAGCTCTCTAAACACCATGAAGCTGTATGCCTAATAGAGTACATCAGAAAGAGCCCTGGTGCTCTGCTGTGTATTGTATTTGCAATAAGGCAGGAGAAGTGCAGGATTCTCACAGGCAAAGCTAGAATTAACTAGCTAAAGGCATCCCACTCAGGCCTCGAAAGGAAAATACCAAGAACTCTATGTTTTGATTAGTCTTCAACTCCAAGTACACAGATATGCCCTACAAACGCCTTTCGAGTCCCTGCATTAGAGTGGAGTTTTTCAGGACAAAAACTGCTATATGGCATTCTGTACCTCAGGAAGTTGCAAGACTTGTGCGGTTGTTTAAGCTAAATTTTAACAACTGCCTATTAAAAAAAATAATAATACAGTTAATTGAAATAAATTTAAGAGCAACTAGAAGCGCTCAAAACATACCCCTTCCTCCCTGAGCCTCGTACCAACTTCTGTTGTTTTCCTATTTAAAATGTCGTTCAGTCTTTCTCTGGCTGGCACAAGAAACTCCCACACGACAAAAATGAAGCCATCTGTATAGTAAAGCGATGACAGCAGTTACCCAAAACCGTCCGTTCCTTTGGCAATGGGGAAGCCATGCAGGAGCAGGAGCAGGCAGCGTACCCCAACCCGCAGCCTGCCCTTGGCACAGGCACCTCACAGCCATGCCCAGCTCCCACAGTCGAGGCGGTGCCCTGCTCTCAGCACCCTGCTTCTGGGTCTAATCTCCTCCTTTGAGGACCTTCACCTATGGAGGACTTCGCAGAGAGACAACAGAGCAAACACAAGTCTTACCTACATTTTCTTCAGTACTCTTCTTTTAAAGATATGGGAGGTAAACTCACCACAAGATCTTTCAGAAGAAATTCAATCTTCACCCCCAAAACATTTTCAAGAAATTATTATATTCTAGACTGAACCAGCCTGATTCTATGAAAGCACAGAACAAATTAAATAGCTCGCCTGCTCCCTAAAAACAAAGGGATATTGAAATATTCTACAGGCGAATGCAGCGGAAGCCACCACCCTTCAGTTCAATACAAAAAATGGTGCAAGAGAGATTCCTCTCCAGGAAGGGAGAAATATGGTGTTAAAAGATGTATTTTTCCTCCACTTCTTTCAAAAAAAATGAGTTCAGATGAATAAGGCGGCCTATGTTTCTCATATATTCTGTTCTACTGACCTCATTACATTTGCCAAGATGAAACCCAAGTTCTACTTAAATGCTGACACATATGGCAAGTTGCCATCCCCATCGTGGCTGCCCCAGCAGCAATGTTCGGCTCCTCCAGTGTAAGCAGCCTGATGTGAAAAATCCACCTGGAGTTCACCTGCTTTCCATGGGGAAAGGAACAAGATCTGGTGATCAACCAGCTCATGACAGAGGAACTCATATAATAGCATCTCAATAGCTGAACTTCTTGGGTGCAGACAGTGCCACAAAGCCCGTGTTACTGGCTTAGACAAGAACCTTACGCCTGTTAAGTCTGCAGGAGGTTGGACCTCAGTACCAGGCTCCCCTAGCTGTCTGAACTCACACACAATCCGCGTTAGGTAAATAAAAAGTGGCAGTTACCAGCAGGTATAAATCCCTGGAGAATTATTATCTAATAGACAATTACTAATCTGCCAGCCACGCAACACCATTCTGCTCCGTCAGCTCAAATACGCATCAAATTCAGTGACCTCATTTCATTACTTGTCATTACTACCTCCAGCTCTCGCCCTCAAGTTTTAAAAAAAAATACAGGAAGACATTGGCAAGAAAGACTAATCCACAACTGAATTTCAAACCTGCAGTCTCATTTTTAAATCATAAGCATTAATCATTAGGTTTGGAATGAGCTAGTCCAGTGCTCAGAACCGTCTGGTCAGACTTTCTATGTTTAGTAACAGAACTACTGTTTAAAAAACGCGTCATACGCATCCAAACGTTGTATTCTGTTTAAGTGCCAGCAAAAATAAGGTCCCGTGATCAGGGCAGAGATACTCGGTGACCGTTTTTTAAAAGGTCCCATTCCTTTCCCAGCAGCATTTGTTTAATTTCAGACACGTAATCCCTGCTCCCACCCATCCTTCTCCGGAGCCAGCCCGGCAAGAGAAACACTGGACGCTCCACACCTAGCCCAGAGCTCCTGAGCTCCGAGAGCACAATAAAACTGCTCTCATTTCCCTGGGGAAACCCGAGTTACCGTCTGCCAGGGCCCCGGGATTTCCGAGTAGCATGTTCAGTTCCAGCTCGGCCTGGGAATCGTGGGCCCGACTCTACCTCTTTCCACAGATTTATTGGTGCTGGCTAATGAAAAAAATTCTTCACTTTTCATATGAAAAGTCCTTCCTATGTATTCTTCCTTCATTTATTAGAGAAAAAACTTTAATCGTTTTCCCTCAATCTTACATTGCTGGTTTAGCCGTATTCTATAAATAGGGGGGAAGTGGGGAAGCAGTATTTTACAGTAGCTGTAAAAGGTTGACTGTTTTTTTAAACTCAAAAACCCGAATTCTGTGCAAAAATCCTTCCATATAGTCTCAATGATCTCTTCTGTGAAAAAGTTTTATTTACTTTTGCGAAGTGCCACGAAAATTAACTGCACCTAAAGTACACTGTATTTTAGTACTTTGTAGTAACATTTTCCATTTCATATTTAAAACTCCCTATATTTTAGCTTGTGATACCTGTTAAGCAAACTCTCAGTGCTGTAACGGGTCTCTAGCGGAAGCCTAACTCGCGTTACATCCCCCCAGCAAGGCAGAAGCTGAACGGAACTGCCGGCGGCTCCCCGGCCCCTGCTGCCCTGCCCCGCCCCGCCAGGGGAGCTGCTGCGGAGGAACTGAACCACGGGACTCTGAACTCCGATAACGCTGGTCCAAGAGACTGCTTTTGTTTAAATCTCCTAAGAGATGACTCATGAGAGACTCCAGACTTTGGAACATCCCTCCTGAAACCTCCAGCAAGCCAGAGACCAACGACTAATTAATCATCCCATGGCCATCAGCCCTCGCACGCCTGCCCCTGCCAGTGCCTAAGCCGTCACCTGCTGCCGGCCGCCGAGCGCTCTCCTCCTCCACGGCCTCTCGCTTTTGCTCGCTGAAGCGCGGTCCCGATCCGCCCTTCCAAAGCTGGTTTCAGACACGTGAAGGAAGCAGCCGATTGCAAACGCCACCAGCGCGCCAGCTGGGCCCAGTCTCCCAGCCNGGCCGCTCCTCGCCTTAAGGAAGCGGCGCGGGGCAGGCGGCACTCCCCCGCCTCGCCTCCCAGCCACTGGCGCTCCAAAGCGGCTGCCTTCCCGCAGGGCTCCAGCCCCCTTCGGAGGAGGAGCCAGGGCCGGAGATACGAAAAGGAAGAGAAAGCGGAGGGGAGCGGAACGCGGCCACAACGTCGCGTCGCCCGGGCACGGCCCGGCAGCAACCCGGCGCGGGTCCCGCATCCCGGGGGGATGGCCCTCAGGGTCTGCCCGGGAGGCACCCAGTCGCTGACAGAACGGGGGTGGGACCTCCTGGGGTACAAGGAGAGCCCTTCATCAACGCCCCGTGTCCCGAGGAGCCGCCGGCCAAGCCACCAGAGACAGTGACTGTGGAGGAGCAGCGCACGGCCCGGCTTCGAAGGGGCTGCGCTTTCACGGTGCGGACTGTCTTGGTACGTTAACACGATCCGACACACACATTTTCAGCAAGTGCAAGAAAGTGCACTGCAGTCTCATAAAGTGCTTCTGAATCTCTCCGATAAATCGCTCCATAATCCCAGCAAAATGCTCAGGAAGTTGGAATACACAGAATAGATTTACATAGTCAAAAAGCCATCTCACTGGTCAGATTAAGAAAATACCGGTTTTATTCACTTTAATTTTCCACAATAGTCGAGAAAAACACTTACACTGTCACACCCTTCACACATTTTGATGATGTTCATGTTTCACCACCTTTAACATTTTCTGACCATCTTTGTCCTGTGCATTGGGCCACTCTACAAGAATATTATTTTCTGTCATTGCATGTTTGATGAAATAAAACTCCAAATATCACAACCTGGGAGCAAGAATGAAGAATAAGAGAACATCTAACTGGAAATTATGTTTCACTCTTCCAAAATCGGATTTTTAAAAAAATCATCAGAGATTCTTCCTGTATTAGCTCTTTCCTGAACTTGATACACACCTCTTACCATAATACTAAAAGTTTGTCTCCTCTGGGCCAAGAAAAGCACCTTCTGTCTTGTACTGCCAAAACAGCATCCAGTATTCTTTGTTACATCAATAAGAGCAGTTTTGAATATAAATAGGGAAAACTATTCTTCTTACCTCTGCGGGTAAAGATCCTAAACCTACACTCAAGCACTTCCCCACTGTATTAAGCTGTTTTTAAAAACAATGGGCCATGACAATAAGCTGAGGTTGGAACAGGACATAAGTGTGTATTAATCTGTCATCTGTACCATCAGCTGTCACCACAGCTCACTTCCCTGAAAGGTTCACTGTGTTTTTCCTCATCCATCGCTCTAACAAACACTGCTTTTTGCTCACACAAAACAGAACAAACTATGGAAGCAAAGGACAGCTATGAAAAGTTCTTCTCGCTAGAGCAAACCTCTTGTTCATCTGGTCACTCTGTTCACCCAAACTCACTGGTCGAGGCTTCCCATAGTAATTCTTTGATCTTATATCAACACTGAGCCCAGGCGAGAAGAGGCAAAATGCCGCTAGTCAGCATATGAATGGCATGCTATGCATGCAGATCCCAGCCAGGAAATGTTCTGTGACTGAAAGGATTTGAAACAATAAGCTTCCTTCCAACTGATAAATATCTACCTGTCTCCCTCCAAGCTCTCTGCTTTACCTCATCTAATTAAATGAAAGCTGATCCTCACTGGTATTCACAGTGGGAGACACAGTAAGGCCTTAATCAGCTCAAGCTATTAGCTACATAATGTGTCTAAGAAAATTACAGGAAGAAAAGGTCTCTGCTGAAGAAACAAGTTTTGTCTTTCCCTCTGGAAAAACTTAAGGATCACTTGACTTAAACCAGATTCATTTCCTTTCCTTCCCCTTTCTTTTATGAAGCCTGAGCAAAGCAAAAACTTATAGGGGCATGCTCTTTTTTTAATTCAATCAAGCACTATGCGCACTTCTACGATACTGGTATGTAACTTTTGCAACTGGCAGAGATTCCTTCCTTCCTTACGTAACGCAACAATAATTACCTACTCCATATCTTGGTCTTTGCTCAGAAGCAGGGGAATCTGCCTTACAGAGCCGTCATGTGGAAGAGGGTGTATGTTTGCACATCAACACGAGGTTGGTACTGTGGAATTAGAACTTCACTGGGGCAGGCTGGGCAGTGAGGGCATGTGCAGCAGTTTCTTGTCCTCTATTACTCTTTCAAAGCCCATTCAACCACACTTGGTTTCTTTTTGCCTATACAGAGGCTTATTCTTCTCTAAAAACAAGACGATACCCCCCTTCCACACTCCTAAGTGTGCTTCCAGGGATGCAAAAACAGAACCATGAAAAATGATAGGTCAGCAAAAAAGACTGTCCCATTTCCAGTAAGGAACAATGCAGCTCTTATTTTTCTTGAGTCGTTCACTGTTTGGAATATTTCTTGCAACGTATGAACATAGTTTCTCTTTTTTTCTCATAACTGTCAAGCTTCTTTTTGCGCCCACAGAAGTATTCAACACAGCTTAAGCATATCAGGAAGGACTGGGAAATCTCCTGTCTCCTACTAGTATCTGCTGCATTTGGAGCCCTGCTTATCAGTTTGAAATTGTGTGATTCCCCAACGCAAAAGGCAAATCCTTTAGAGCTGTTCCACCAAAAGCAATCCTTGTAGTTTCACCAAATAATAACCATCAAATAACAAAAAAACAGCATATCAGTATAACAAAAGAAAGCAAGTTTTATAGGGTAATTACCCAATTTCATACCTTAAAGTACGAACAATAACAAAAAAAACCCCAAGACATTTATTTTTGAGTAACAAAACCGAATTAATGTTGCCTGTTTAAATAACTACTCCGTGGACACTTACCAGTTCTTTTTTAATCTGAACAGAAAACTTGTTTTGAAATAAGCTTCAGCAGGAAAAGAATATCCAGAAGACAGATTTACAGACAAATTCCTCAGGAGCTATCACAGCCTAAGCTGTTAGCATCTGGACAGTCTGAATCATATCTGATTTGGGTCGCTAGAGAAAATGAATTTAGGGATTCCAGCCTAGTCCCCCACAGGCATGTGGCCAAACCACTCAAACTGGCAGGCAGTGTGCTCAGGAATGCAAAGAAAGGGGGATGCTAAAGGTCATACGGAAGCATCTCCTACACAATCCTACAATCTTAGAATTTTTAACTCCTTGCCCTCGGAAATGGCACTGAAGCAGACACTCACCTGGCTGTTTGGAAAAATACCACATATAAACTGCCTAACAGAGTTGTTCAATATGCTTAGTATTTCAAAGGAGATGCAGCAGTTACAGGAAGTTAGAAATTAATTCTTACTTCAGTGCTGCAAGGGATATTTGACCTATGGATCTCATATACATACTGCAATTCCACAATAATTTCTAAACTTCTTGGAATCTAAAAAGAAAAAGCAAAAATCCCTCAGGATCAGCAAGAGCCATTACAGACCTAAGTGCTGGCTACAAATAAAAAGGTCTTGGATATATTTACAATGGAAACAGGTAGATTTTTAATAGCTAGGTATTCATTCCATCTCAGGTTCCTTGTAAATTATATGAAGGCATAGAGGAAGTAATCAAAGTGCCAAGGGCAGCTCAGGTTGAGCAGTCAGCGAGGAGGTAAACTCTACAACTACTGCACAAGCTGTACCCACAGCTAGAACGATCAGGACAAAAAACACCTCAGCACTGAATTTTTTTTGAACTTCATGATATGTAACTTTAGTCTTGACTGTTTTGATTTTTGTATTTAATTCTGTAAATTACCTAATGCACTTAATTTGGTACCTTACCCCAAATAATCTGATCTGAATTCAGTGTTGGCCTTGCTTTAAGCAGAAGTAGGGGGACTACATGACTTCCATCTGAATGAGTCAACACCTACCAAACATCTTTTTATTCCAAACACATCATACAATCAGTTAATTAACTATCCCTTCTACCTTCAATTTGACAAGTACTTAAAAAACTTAAGTGCCAGCCGCACTAAAAGATGGAGGAAGACACCAGTCATTACGTTGACTTCAGTCAAAATGACAGTTACTTAAGTGACAGAAACTTTAGTTCCATGATTTGTCAAAAATGCATTGGCAGTAGAGGACAAATTAAACATTCCCTTGTTGGAATGAAAGCAAAGGAGCTTTGCATCAAACGTGGCAGAAGCAAAATTGCCCCAAGTTTCTTACCTCCCACTCGCTTGCAAGCTTCACAGGCACCTCTATGCCCCTCTTCTCCAGCTGCTCCAACTTGTAATCCTCATATTTTTTGTATCCTGCATATCCCCCACCTGTAGCTACCAGAACATGGAAGGGGCGTAAGCGGAAGACTTGTCCTATCGGAGCAGTATGAAGCTTCTTCCTGTCTGTAACAGGAAAAACAAAACACAAAATTCAGCAAAGAGAACAACTACAGAGTAAAGAAAAAGCTATTATGGGAAGAGAGGGATGTCAGTTTACGTGATGAAAATGTCAGCAGAAATCTACAACACTGAAGGTATGTACAGATGCTCCTAAGTACTCAGCTGTTGCAGCTTACCAAGTTACTAACACGCAGCTGACAAACACTAACTGGTCACCTGTGGTTTTTACATCATGCCCTTCGCCTCGCAACTCTCCAACATTCTTCCTCCCAAAACGTGTAAAATGAGCTCCCTGAAACACCACGGAGAAATACATACAATGCACTGCCTGAAAGCACTATCATACTTCCCAACGACGAGATCTATGTTGTTACTATACAGAATAATCAGTCGCTGCAGAACAACCTGTAGTACTGCGGAGCTTCGTGCTCCTCACCCCTTAAAGCTTTCATTAGTTAGGGAATCCCCAAACCACACAGCTAACTGGAAGAGGGAAGGAAATGATGACCTGCTTCCATAAACAGGATAAATAGGTGCATTTCCGCTTTAATGCAGGTCACCACATTAAAAAAAAAAAAGGCTATGTAGTATTATGTCTAGTTCTTACTGAGAACTACAGGCTCCTCCTGTGCCACATAAGCCTTGCACGTTACCTGTGAGATACACGTACGCTGCACTGGCACTTAGCAACGGGACAGCAGCACAGGGCACTCTCGGTGGTGGGAAGTACAAGACTTGCACAATATTCAGAGAAAACGAGGGTGTTCAGGCTAAATGACCCATCTAAGTACTAGAGTGTGCTTCTATGGGTATTAGTCAGGCTGAAGGTTCTCAGCAATGAGCCTAAATCACTACTGGACAGAGAAAACTCCCAGAGGAACCAATTCTCGGATACTGATTGGTGTCATTTCCACAATAATCATTAAAGTGGATGAGCCAGAATCAAAACCCAATGGACTGTATCTTGTTCCATCAATGTCAGGCCTAGGGTTTAACTATGAAAAGATGCATTAACAACTGAAAGAATTCAGTAAACACCAAATCTGTTTCTAGGCAGGCACAGAGACAAAGCACAACTGCTTATCAATCTGGGAAGCTTTACTCTAAGTAGCAGAGTTGATTAGAAGCATTCAGCTATTCTTCATCTATGAAGCTGCAAAAAACATGCCCAAGAGAAGTCATTTTTCCTCACGTTTTGTTTTACCAAAATTATATTTTGCTCATTTCTTCCCTACATAAGCAATTTAAAACATTGCTTGAATTACATGTCCTAAAATACATCACAATATGAAAACAGCTTTACGCTTACTGAAAAAAAGAAATCTTGTTTTCTGGGGAAAAACAACAACGACGCAGCAGCAGCTCACAAAACCCCAGAAAACAAACAAGGCAGCAACTACAGTTACAGTTCAGATTCTGGAAATATTCTCCTATAAACAGCAATGCTAAATAGGGATCACTTACAACAGCTAAATGTTTATAAAGACTTACTTATTCTGAATTTACAGACTCTACAACCTTTCAACTCTGCATCACTATTTCAATGTCTGTACAGAGACCAGCGATACTCTTTAGCCCTAAAGCCTTTAACTCCCTTCCCAGCACATCTTTGGTTCTAAATTAGCAAAGCTGCTCAGATGTTTCACCAGAACTTTCCAAATTCCCAAACCAAAACCCCTGAGCCCGCGGGAACAGCTCCTTCTGCTTTGCTGTTTCTGCTTCAAAAGCCTCTATTGATCACCACGATGTGAATGTTTCTCTTCCTGTGCAACAGACCCAAACATTTGATGTTGTACAAGACATAGCAAACGCAATTTAATTTGTTGATAAATTATTTGAAGACTTTACTTTTTTTCCCAGTCACCATCATTAATGAAACAGCATTTCTGTACCAGGTACCCAAACCACAATCATTAAGGCATCCAACACCTCCCTATTTTTGCCCTGACAAAATAAAATTCCACACCTTTCAGGTAGAAATGAAATTCACACAACAAGTTTAGAAATTTCAAGACAAAAAGATTAACTACTAATTCTGACAACGAAACCGTGTTCAGGCTGTAGAGAGTTCAGCTGAACATCTTGTTCCCTAATGACACTAACACCACTGCAGCTCTCTGGCAAGAAGCATGAGAATGTGAGGAAAGCTTGTGTCTTGGCACATTAGAAACAACTCCAGGACAAAAGGAAAAAGGTGTGTAGGACTTTTAACATACTAGTAATATTTTTAGATCCTTTGAACCCTAAAGCTGTAACTCCTTATGCATAAGGCTAACCTGTTTCAGATTTCTCTTAAACCTAGAGCAAACAAGAGTAAAAAGAAAGTAACCATTTCCTTCTCTGGAACAGATGAAAGACTCATTCCATCAGAAACATTAAAAAATGCAGGATGAGAAAGCAAACTGCCTAAAGGAAGGCGTGCTCTAGTCTATGCAATCAGGTGCAATGATATAAATACCCTATTGTTACTCTGACCAAATTAAGAATTTCTTCTAGCAAAGGAGACAAACAGAGGATGCTATTATAAGGTGTAGAGACAAAACTAAAGAAAGGTTTTCTTCTCTTCCCAATGACATAACTTGCAAGTTACCTAGACTTAAATCCGAATCCGAAATATCAGTGGATTAGAAAATGGCTGGATAGAAAGTTACTTTGTTCAAAACTCTCAGCTTCTTCTGTGGAGGTAGTGGCGTCATGAATGGAAATACAACATTCCACCTTGGTTAAATTTAACATGCTGTGTAACGCTGTCCCTGAGTAGGAGCATATCAAGTGCTAATCAGTTTTGTAGCAACATCTTTGACACCTGTTGCACCTGTTTATTTAATTCCCCAAAAGCACACTGGGTCCAGTTCGAAGCACATGGACTTGCCAAGTTACATTCCAAACACTATCGGGACACATGGTTGGAATCCCAACGCCACACCTTAATCCAGCATGGGCTATTCCAAAGGGAAGGTGATTTGAGGGTTTATATTCTCCTTGGGAGAAAAAAAATAGAGGTTTAAATCATCAGGAGAGGTCACCAAGGCTTTTTAAGATTCCATCCCCTGCAGCCAAATACACATAAACCCTTGACTCAATTCCCAGGCAAAGTCTGGAGAATCATTTCCTCTTCCCTCAACCAAGATAGCAAAGAGGAGGAAGACGGTTTTTCAAAACATCTTTTCCTGTTACAAAGATAACAAAGAAAACCATACAAATAATACAAGAGGTCAAAAATATAAACATATGGTCAGTAAAGGCTTCCATAACAGCCTGTGAAGTATACCGAGCAAGAATAAAACAGGTTTAAAAAGACGGCACAATCTGTCTCCTACCGATTCAATGCTCTTTGCCACGGGTATCAGTGGCTGCCCAAACATACATATTGGAAAGTTTTACCATTAGGGAGACTTGCCTTACCTTGGGACAGGATAATCCAGGTTAATGTGACTTATTCTCAGGTATTTCACCTGTTCAAGGGGTAGACATGTCAGGGGGAAATTTATAATTCTACCCCTCCACCAAATTTCCAAGAATTTACCTGCTGTAGAAGAGAGTTGTACCTTTTCTGATGGAATTTGGAGTCCTAAATTTTCAAAGTGAGTAATTATCTCTCTCTACGTCAGTCCCACAGAGTGCATTGGTACATTGATATATCCTAACTCCTTCCATGATGGTAATTTTATCAAGCTCCTGAGCTAATGCATAACGAGCAATTGTTGGTGAATGTTGATCCCCTTGAGGCAGGTGGGTAAAAGTACCCTGCCTCCCTCCCCATGGGAAAGCCAAGTGGTCTCTATCCACCCCCAGCAGAGGGACCACGAAGAACACAGCCATCAGTTCTGCTGTGTCAGGCATTGCAGCTGTTAAAGGGCCTCTACTTGCACTTAGTTTTTGGTAATCAATTGTGAGTCTCCATTTATCATTTGATTTTCAAACCGGCCACACAGGAGAATTATATGACGAGTGAGTGGGAATCACAATTTTCTTTTGTCTCATCTCCGCAATCACTGATGTAATGCCCTCCTTAGCTCCTGATGGAACAAAGTAAAGTTTCACATTGACTGTTTTCGAGAGGGACACTCTGGGGCCTTTTGCAACAGCTGAATAGCTATGGGGGACAAACTGAATTCCCATTCCCTCCCTTTAGAACTGGTCCAGGCTCATCCTTTTAAGAGATCCAATCCCACGATGTTAGTGAGCAAGGGGCCAAGGATCATGGTAACTTCTGTTACCGTCAAATCTCCCGGCAGCCAACATCTCACCGTAGTGGTAAACTGTGGCTGTGAATTCCCAAATACATCACTAACCCAAAACCGCTTCCTGTCAGGACAGATATGGCAACAAGTTGTCACACCCTCTTAGGGCAGACATCTGTCCTTCTGTATCTACTAGAAATGTTACAGGGGTTTTAAAAGGGCTAAATGGAATAGTAATCAACAGATCCCCATGAGAGTTTTCTGTGAGTCTTCTAAAAATGAATCCACTCTCCACCCCCTCATTCACTTCAGTGGGGACAGGGCAAGCAGCTTCCCAGCTGAGCATAACCATCAATGCCCATTCCCTCAGGGGGGAAGCAGGGGGCTGAAGGGGAGGCTGTCCCTGTGGTGGAGATGAAAGCAGGTGCACTCCCTTCCCTTCTCAATGTCTCATCTAGGCCTTTCCACATCCTCACTGAAGAGTTCCAAGTCAGGGAGGTGCAAACTGTTCATTAATTTCCGTGGCATTCCCTTGCTTAAACCCTCTCTTCACATCTGATTTCCAGTCATTCCTGATCCAGGATTCTTTCCTCAGGGGTCTAAGGAATTCTTGCAATTTTCAGTCACACTACAGGCAGTTTCTTTAGTTATAATAACCAGCCAGTCCTCGTTACTCCCATCATACTGGAACTCAGTTTTAATGAGCAGTGAAAGTTGAGGAGCAATGTTGTCTTTATGCTTAAGATCTGCTTGTTCCATTTCAGCCTGGGGTAATGACAAGCTGCTTTCTGAGGAACTAAATCATGCTCCTCAGCCATATTACTGTATCCACAATCACTCTCAAGGTCTTCCCACTGCAGGTCAGCCAGTTGTAACCGTGACTCTCGCTCCCTGACGAAAGAGCTACGCAACCGGCTCTGCAGCCCGTCTGCTGTTATCTCTGCTTGCAGCTGTTCTTCCTGCTCAACTCCCAGCTCCGCTTATTTTATACCAATTCTTTTATCTGTCCCACAACGACTGAAGGAGATTGCCAGTTTTCTTCAGCCCAGCTCTGCCCTTTTGGAGTTAGGCACGCTTTAAACAGTGAGGAGCAGTCAAGATCAGGCTGAATCCTGGTAGCCATGACCTTCTACCAAAGGACTTGGACTCAGCCAATATTCCCTTTACATTCCTCTTGCTCTCTTATTCAGGGGATCCCTGTCCATGACACCAACTGTCCTGTCCCACTGGGTGGGTGTCTGGGAAGGCGAATCTTTGTAATCCTCTAAAACGAGCACAGACAGAAAAGCCAACCCCTGCTTGGCAGGGCTGCAAAGCCAGGGGAGTCACCACGACATGAGCTCAGAGGAACAACACCGAACAATTTATCGATCGACAATTAATAAACTTTCGTGGATAAAAATCTTTGGCGCAGGAGATCTTATCAGTCGCTTCATGGAAATAAACCTGGCGACATCTGTAAACAAAGGAAAATAAGCAGAAAAAAAATCAAGAGAAAAGAAGGAAAGAAAAAGAGAGACAGGAGGACAGGTACGACCACCGCTGGATCCAGCAGCGTGCACTGCTCCGGTGGGGTTCACCGGGAGGTGCCGCGCTGGCGGTTGCAGCGGCGAGCCTCGGGCTGCAGCAGCAGCTTCACGTCTGCGCAGCCGAACGTTCCAGAAAGTTCCCGAAATGGGTCTGGGGGGCGTAGGGGGTCTCCGAGTCGGCTCACGCCCCCTGCTGCCGGGACCGCGGCACTACATTTCTTATGCGCATGCGCCCTTTGTCCCGAGCCGGCGCGGGAAGCGCCGCAGGAAGGGCCCCGCCCCGCCTCGCCCGGACCTCCCGCCTCTCGCTCCTCTCCGGCTTCCAAAAAAAAAAAAAAGCGCGGTGAAGCCGTCCCTCCGGGGTCACGGCTGTGACACCACCCTGGGCCTGCAACAGATGCTTTTGCCACGTCGGGACAAAGCAGCCCAAGTCCCTCTCCAGTCTTAGCCAGCACATTTTTCAATAATGAACTATCCACATATGACATGACAGGCAAGTTAACCCAAAGGAATGGTTCTAGGAAATGGGATTAATGCCTCAGCAGGCAAGAGAACAAAAATTGAGGACTAAATGCAGTTGCTATATGTATTGTCACACATTAGTACACTACAAGTTTACAAACAAATATATATTCAAGTCAAACGATAGTATTTGATCTTCACAGCAATACTCAGCCAGAGTAACTCCCGAGTGCTAGCACTGTTTTAATTAGGTCTTAAACATTTCATGTAAACCTACTTGGATTCCGTGATTTATTAACACAAGTACAGACTGAAATCTAAAAGATATTTATATACCTTTTCTATCTTACAGGCCTGTTAAAAGCACTGAAGTCTGAATTCCTCAGACTTCTCAGGGTGAAGAGCTGATAGGAGTTGCACTGCAAAGCAGGTAATACAGTTGAACATTTTCAACAAATTCTCACCTGGTTCGTGCTGTTACTTTATTATTATCCAGTACGTATCAAGCTTGACGTTGCCCTTTTCAGTCAGTCACCTCACATCTAACACTATTTCATGGGCTTTCATGTTATTAACAGATACCATTTGAGCCATCAGGCTCATTATTCATGAGGGCATATGCTGTTACAAAGATCTCTCCACCAACATCCACGCAGACTATTTCACGTTACCTTCATGACATTGTCATTCTTGGCTGTGCTGTCCTGCTAGAAACACTCTAGAGCAACGCAACACTTAAAATTTGCAGGACACACAAAATCATTAGATTGATGTAAAAAATTTCCCATTTCAAAATGAGGAAAAATGATACAACGCAGGTATGGGAAGTACATGAAGTATTGGCTCAGCAAATTCAGTAAAGTGGGTTTTTTAGTATAAAAAAACCCCACTGTCCTAACGTTAATCTCTCTGCTAAATTCTAAAAAAGTAATTTTTCAACTCTAAGCTCCTCATAAAAGTAGTAATGTGCAAAATTAATTAACCTGTGATTAATGGGTTTTAATTTGCTATACAGAAATAATTTTCACTAGAAAAAAATTGTTTTGAGAAGTTTAAAAGCTACACGTAAAGAAATTCCATTACATATGCTCTTCCCAATAGTTCTCCTTCCCCTAGAACCTGTTATTAATATCACAGTCTGATCAAATTTGCTTTACAAAATATTCTACTTTCTTCAGTTGTTGAGAGCAGCAAGTACAGGGAAACATGAAATCCCTCATTTTGTGTACAGCTGACCTAATGAAGCCAAGACAGTGACACTGTTGTTACAAGACTGTACAAGACTAGCTTCCATGTTGTTAAGTATGTTGTTAATTTTACAAGAATGCTCGCAGGGGAAAAAAAACTTGATTCATTAGTGTGCCAAGATGGATGTGATATGAGAAAGGTGCATTTGTGTTTACACCCAACAAGGCAGGTATGAAGGATGCAGAGCTGCCCAGTAATGTTTTAACATATTAATAAAATAGCAGATTCGTCAAAAAACATATACTGACATGGAAGACAGAAATAGATCCAAATATAAATTTCCCTGTGACTGTAATTCACCTAACTCTGAGTAACCCTGAATTAAAAACACTAGGTAAATACAAGCCTTCACTTACCACTGAAAAACGTCCTAGAAAGTGGCTGTTTCCACAGGACTCCAGTTCTAACACGCACGTTCTCGCGTATAAGGAAGTTACAGCTTGTCAGCAAACTGCAAATACAACAAACAAGAAGCAGTTGCTTAAGTACAAATGTTTAAGAAAGCAAATATAAGCAGTTCAATGTAGTGATAATCTTATATTCAGAAGCTGAATAACATAGAGGGGAGGAGTCTCCTCAAAGCATTATAAAATTTCCTGAGCCTATTCCCTTCTGGCCTATTCCTTCTCTTAAAAAACAAAACAGAACAACCACCACCACCCTGATAATCCGACTGCTCCTGCAGATATTTATTTAATGGGGCATCTATTATATCTTTTCTTAACCTATAACGCGAGTGTTTTTGCCACTCTGAAAACATACAACAGACCTATAACTGGCCAACACAGGGAAAAAGTTCAGCCAGGACTTTTCGTATGTTTAGTATTTCATATTTCCAAAAAATCTGAATAGGATCCATCCGATCGTACAAGAGCTAGTACTGTTCAAAGTCTGTAAATAAGCACATTTAGACGAGTGCTTTAAGAGAGCACACCACCACCTGCAGTTAGACTGGCCCACGGGCTCAAGGCAGGGCAGGAGAGGGGCAGCGTTCTCACATCGACAGGCTCCAGCCCTTGGGAAGAACCAGGTCCAGCAGGTCTTTGCGCAACCCATTTATGCTGAGATGCAAATGCCACAGCTGGGATGTCTTCATTTGGCCCTCTGGCCTTTCATCTGCTCTTGATCAGGTACAAGCCAAGTAACACAATTACTTCATTAGCTTACAAGCTATTGCATCATTTAGGGCCAGTCAAATCCAGGAAGTGATTATTAAGAATCTAAAAACTAATTTCAGGTGTCTGAGTTACATATAGACATTACGTCTTTATTTAGAGAAAGAGTCTACAAATAGCAGATTTCTTGGCTAGAAATCACATCATGATTGTTAGACACTTGCTAACAATGTTTTACTGTTAGTTGAGGACAAGTAGCTATAGTTTTCACTTATCCCCATAAAACGGCGTCAGTAAACTCTCGCTCTGCCCTTCAGCCTCACGGTCTCTGTTAAGATCATCGTCTTCACCCAAATGTGACAGGACAGTTCCGCCTCAAAATAGAGACTCCTGGAACCAGGTGCTAAACTTGCCACACTGCTGCATCATCTCAGGATGTTATTTCCTTAGCAAGACAAAAATCATCCCACATTGCTGCAGAACCTGTACATTTTGCATAGCAACGTGATGTCATTTTGTCCCGAACAGCGAGGTCAGCTGATCCACTTGGGTCATTCACCAAACCTACGCTAACTGGTGGCATTACAAGACCTGCTTTACAATGTATTAAAACATTTAAAATTCACCAGAAAAGCTTTAGAACTCTAAAAAGTCAGGGGGGCAAAGAGGATTAAAACTTAACTACAGCCTAAACCACTAGTATTCTCAAGACAGATACTAGTCTTTACACATAATAACCTAAAAAAAAAAACCCAAACAAACCACAAAAACAGAGCCGGAGCAAAACTAGCTGTGTTGGCTTCACAGGAGCATCCAGCTGATCATGTTACCGAGGTGGGACAGGTCCTATCAGGACTTGGGACTTCAGCAAACACATCACCACCCAGGAAGGACACAACAATTAACTGCAGACTCTAAGCTCTCACCAAAATTGTTTCTAACGTCCACCACAGGAAAACGAGTCTCTTCCTTACTGTGAAATCTGTCTAAAAACAGGTAGAGATGAGAAGACTAAATAGTTTACTGTCTCCCTCACCTTCCCTGCTCCCACCAGCCTGACCTTGATGGGTGGGTACAAGTGTGTAGGAGCGTTAGGCTCCTGCCTCTGTCACCCGGCTGGAGGTTGTTAGACCAAGAACTGCTGGGATGCCATGTCAGCTTCAGCTGTTGCAGGATCAGAGACAACGCTCTGCTGCCGGGCACATGGTACTGGGACGCTCTATGCACAAGGTGTTTTCTCCAGGTTTTGAGAGAGAAGATGGGAGTAAGGGGACTGTGTGTTCCGTCTAAGAATACATAAATGTGTCCTAGAAGCACTGTTCTTTAAATTCTTTCTTTGCTGTGAAAAGCATAAGCTTTAGGAGAGTATCTGCTGTCAAGGACTGCTGGATTCCCCACCAGGTGCTTCTCCTCACAGCCAGCCAGTTACATAACCTCGGGACTACTCAACACTTACACACTGACAGCTATCGACCATGAACCTGAGATAAAATTATATAAGGCCGCATGCTTCTCTTTCTTAAAAAATATAAAAAAAACATTAAAACCCCTTCATCTTGCTCTCCAGCTCGGAGAACGAGGACAAGACACCTTGCCCATGCCTAGGACACAGGGCCGAGGCACCAGAAACAACCGCATTTCCAGCTCGGCAGGGAAACGTCAGCGAAGGACGCAGCCAGAGAGAAGGGGGCTGACAGGGCCCCCAGCCCGGGGAAGGCCGGGGAAGGCCAGGCCACGGCTCAGCTCCTCCTCATGCCCGGTGCCGGCTGTCAAGACAGCGGCTGCCGCTTCGCCCCTGGCTCTGCCGCGGCNGGCCAGGCGGTGGAGGCGGGGCCGGCGCGTCTGAGGGGAGCGCGCGTCTGAGGGGCCGGGGCGCTCCCGAGGGCGGTGTGTGGAGGGGCCATTACCTGGAGGGAGCACGGTGTGTAGGGACGGGAGTGTCCTCAGGGCAGAAACCGAGTGGGGGCACAGGTACGAGGCTGTTCCCCAAAGGGGATGTGGTGAGGCTGTTTTCTGGGGGGTGTGATGTAGGGACAGGGCCGCTCCTGAGGGAACATGATATGGGGACAGGGCCATTTCTTGCGGCATGTAGTGGGACTGGATTGTCCCTGAGAGTTTATGTTATGGGGACAAGTCTGCTCCACAAAGGAGTACGATGCCAGGACAAAGCCGTTGCCCAAAGAGAGGTATGATTTGAGGAGAGGAACTCCCCAAGAAGCAAGGGAGTTAAGGCAGATGGGGTTCAGCTGCTTCTCAGCATTGCTGTTGAGGGGCAGGTAAGTTCTTTACCACAGGTATGGGAGCACCAGGGATGTCAAGGCAGAGTTTGTTCTGGGGGAGACATGACATGGGACAGACAGAATGCTGGTCCCGCAAGTGAAGTGGCAGGCAGGGTAGTGCGGTAACATCTGTTCCTACTCACCAGTGTCGCTTGCCTGGATCCTAGCAGCACAGAGGGGATTTTAGAGATTATTTGTTTCCACACTCTTAGATGTGTTGCTAGATAGATGCATAGATGCTTCATTACGGGGAAGCAGCTAATTACCATTTTCTGATGGCAGTAGGGAGGTAGTTTCATAGGGTGAATCAGTGGGAAAAGAATTCGAGTCATCTTTCCACATCCTTAGAGCTTTAGGACATGGTCCTCTGGGTGGACTTGGTTTGTGATTAATGTTTGTTTGTTTTCCTGACCAGGCCTAAATGAAGTCTACGGTACCTTCATGTCATTCTGCTTTCTTTCACGCCACCACAGACAGCAGCATAGCATCTGTTTTAAGTATCTTAGACGTGTACAGGAAAGTCTTTTATTTTTAAATATGTAAAATTTGAGCAGAGATCTAGATGCAGCCCTCGTGTAATAGTAATATTATTAGCTGACTTTGTGGTTGGGATGTACATATGTTCTGTACATAATTGTAGCATTGGCCGGAAGTAAAACCTCAAAGAAGATGGGATTTGATCCTGTTAAGTGCTTTACTACAAGCGTTGCAAGAGCCATTAACTTTGATGTCCAGCTGCACCCTGTTGGTGGGCCTGATAGACAAGTTTCCCCAGAAGTGATTCAGAGGTAAAGGTGTAGTTAAATGAAACATACTTGTTTATGGTATATATTAATTGACGTTGACCGAACTGATTAATGATCTGTCCTGATCTAATGTTTCTTCTCGAAATTAAAAGTAAATATGTAGACCTTTAACTGTTTTGAAAATTACTTTTATCATGTGTTTTGTTCTTACATTTAGGGGGCAGGTTAACATCTAATAATATTTTGTATTAAAAGATTATATATATTGCACTCACTAAGGAATAAAACTTACTTCCCAAGGGTACTGAGCTGTGCTAGACTTGTGCAGATAAGCCAAGCTGAAGGGTGGATTAATATCACAGTTGTGCTCTTTGCAAATGAAAGAACAGAGATCTTAGGGCTTGAGAACATTTGAAAACATTTATTCAAGGAGTGCAGAAATGTAACTCCTTCTGTGATTTCATTAGTGGGAAATGTGACACCTCAATAAATACTGAAGATCTAGTGAGGGAACTCTAGTGTCTGGAGAAGAGAAGGCTGAGGGGAGACCTTATTGCTCTCCACAACTACGTGAAAGGAGGTTGGAGTGAGGAGGAGGACAGCCTCTTCCTGATGGCGTGTGACGGGACTAGAGGAAATGGATGGAAGCTGTGCCAGGGGCAGTTTAGGCTGGATATTAGGAAACATTTCTTCACTGAAAGGGTTATCAAACATCGGAATAGTCTGCCCAGGGCAGTGGTGGAGTCTGCATCCCTGGAGGTATTTACACGGCATGGTATGGACCTGGTGCTCAGGGACATGATTTAGTAGCGAGCTTGCACTTTTGGGTGGAGAGTTGAACTGGATGATCTTGAAGGTCTCTTCCAGCCAAAGATACTCTGTGAAACGCAGAGATAAGCAACAGAATCCACATATGTGAGTGCAAAAGGAGCAAGTGGGGAATAAGGACTGTGAATCACTAGGGAAGAGTTCATGAGGCAACAAAAGAAATCTGGGAGAAGCATTGGCAAAAATACATGAAACAGAGGAAGAACTAAGAAACTCCTTAAGATGAAGAAGGAAGACAAAACTAGGGAAAAGTCTTTCTTTGTCCAGGACTCTTGGAATAGTCAACTCTTTCCTGAACAGGAAAGATGAAACCATATTAGCAATATTTTATGCATCATCGTATGGTTCAGCATGTGTACCTCTGCGCTTATATATATGTGTATATTTTTTTTTTCCCATGCTGTGTAATTAATTATGTTAATCATGGCTGCTGTAGAGTAATTGAGAGGTAATACTCCAGGTTAAATGTTAAAAAACAGGTAATTAAGCCAGTTTGGATGAGACTGCTGTGCTAGAATGGAATGCAGAGAGTCGAAGGCAGCAGTGTCTGTTCAGAACTCTTAGGGAGGCATAGGATTACTTTTTGCTTTAAATTGCTCAGTAGATAAACCATTATTAGATGAAAAATTAAGTTAAGAAGGACCCTTCAATATTCTGTAGAGAGTTAAGTTCTGTAGTTTGAACAATTCACTTAGCTTTAGATATATTTTTTGTAAAATAGATGTAAGTCTGTCTTACCTCCCAAAGGCATTTGGTGCCTTTTGAAACAGGAGAAGCACAATTTGTTTCAAAAGCAGAGTCTTACATTTCTTCCCATGTGTGTTCATAGCAAAGCAGAATATGCACAGATGTTTTCCATCTGTGGATAGGAATAGGACACTATTGCTTTCTCCTTTGCGTACAAGGATATACCGTCCATCGTCTGACTGTTTTCTTAAATCTTGCTTTATCCTTGTTGATGCCTAAAACCCTTTTGTTATCCTCCAGAAGCTTTGGTCATCGCTGTGGAATTCCTGGTATGAGAAAGCAGAGCTCTCAGGGTAGAGAGAGGATCCTTGCTGAACTCCTGTAATCATGAAGATAGTGATTTTAATTGTCCTAATCATCTTCTCTTTGCTGTCTTCAGGTAAGGCTGATGCAGAGAGGGCAAGAGAAAGGTGACTTCTGGATGGGTTATCAGGATACAGACTAATGTGTGCTTTGGTTTTGTTTTCTTCTGTGCAAAGAAGTTGCAGCTAGCACTGTGCCTGTGATTTCCATTTGCCTGTATTTTTCCTGTTTGATCATTGGCAGATGGTGACCCTGTTAGTTTTGAAGCAGCTTGATACGCTGGTTTCTTAGTAATTCAGTGAACGTTTGTTTCCTTTGAATAGTCAGGATCTGCATACTCATTAACACTGTCAAAATGAATCAGCGTATTTCAAGCTGCTCCCCTCTAAAACCACAGCAGGTCCTTTCTGGAATTGTTCTGACTTAATGCCAAAACAAGTGGAGTACTAATGTCTGATGCTATACTCAAAGAGATAAAAACCTCAATATTTTATTATTATTTATTCCAGGTCATATTTTTATTTGATATGAATAGACTGACAGAGCACCAAATGCTTAAACATCTGGAAATGACAATGTTAGAGATCTTGTAGTGTTTTCTATGCATTCACTCCTGATTTTCATTATGTGGTATCAGATACTTTCAAGTTAATGACTGCATGCTATTTTTACATATAATACTCACTTCTTTTTCCTCCTTAAATGTAGACTGTCTTCTTGAGATGTATGTGATTATATGTTTCAGAGTAGAAGGCGTTTAATAGGAAGAATACAAAATAGGTCATAATACATCCAAGACAGAATAATTAGAGCCTAAAGCAAAAGAGGAAATTTTATTGACATGTCTGGACTCCCTTAAGATGTAGCTTGATAGTCAATTTAAATCAACCAAAGCCCTGACTCCTCCTGGAAAAGGAGGTTTCACCTTCTCCTCCACTTCTAATTGCACCTTCCTAATTGCATCCTTCTTTCTGCTGGCACACTTTTGGGTTTTTTTATTGGTTACTTAGTTTTCATCTGGAGAAAGATATGACAACTGTGTAGTTTAGTTCTGCTACAGTTCTGCACAGCGTTGCCATGCAGGTTATTTAATCACTTTGACATCCAGAAACAAAGATAATTCTTATTAACTTCCTGCTTGGAAGTGGTAAGATTTTGAAGATTTTGTTGTTATACATATGTTTATTCAATACTCTGTTCAACATAATACATGATTCTTCATTGTCAATAGCCAAATTTTCTCTAGTTTCTGTATTTTATAGTGGGTGTTGTCATGGAAGATAAACCTCTTTATCTTGAGGAAAATCCAGCAAATTACTTGTCATTGCTGAAGAAACACATAGATAGTACATTGTTTAAAAACAGAAGAAGGTCCAAATCACAGAATTGCCATCGTAATTTCAAATAGTCCCAGATCCTCACCTCCTGGATTGAGGGGTTTGGTTTACTCTATTATAAAGTAACATTTAATTGTGGATTTCTTCCAACTTAAAAATTTCATACTTATCCTCTGATCTAAGGTTTTCTGATACTAGAGCTCCGATCTAGGTCTTGCTATTTAAAGCCAGGTAGCTGTTATCTGAAAAGAAAGAAAATGAAAAGGAAATACTCTAACAAAGCCTGGCACTCAGTGGGAAATGCTGTTCTAGCAAAGTGTGTAGCTCAGTGCTGTGAGACACCTGGGACTAGCAACATCAGATATTGTCTGTTTAAAAAACAATGATCACCCACCCATCTAAAGACTAAATTCAACAAAGCTAAAGCAACTTGATCCCCTGTCAACATCCTCCCTCCGTATTTCTTGTTCTTTGACAGGCTTAGTTCTGAATGTCTAGAACTTTGTAACAGAAATATTAGGGTTGATACGGATAAATTATGCATGGGAATACGTGTGTGTGAAACACCAGAGGAAAGAGCAGAGCTCAGGTTAAAACAACAGCCTATATTGATAACCAGGGACGCAGTTGGCAACAATAAAACTGATAAACTCTGGGGAATGCATTGTTTACTTCAAGAGTAGAAGGTCTGTGCTCTGATAAGCTCACATCACAGTTGGCATATTAGGAGAAAAACTACAGTCTGGTAACAGGAAGGTGGTAACAAGGTTACCCTGCAGTGTAAGGGCTATTCCTCTTCTTGCTATCCCAACAGGAAAACAGACCATAGCCATACAGATGTCCTTGCCTTTTTTCTTCATTTTGGATGGCAACCTTGCCTAAGACTCATGGAGAATGAAGCAAGGAAGATTTTGAAGCAAAAGATCACGCCGTAATAGTTGCTGATTCTTTAAAAATCTACCTTTAAACTACTTTGCTGCTTTCAGTCAAGAGGAAGCAAAGAGACATAGTAAAGATCCAACAGCAAAAATTCATCGCCCTCCATGTCGGGCAAAAGTGGTCTTGGTCAGACTGCTTGGGCACACCTCTTGGGTGCCTATATGTATGTGGGTATGTGAGTGTGAGTGAGCAGAATCAACTTACTTGTGAAATTAAATAAAATAAAATAACATCCCTCTTGGTCTTAAGCTAAGAGGGTATTCCCTACAAATCTTGACTTCTTTTTTTGCTCCTACAGGGAAGAAATTCCGATGGTGCACCCTTTCTGACCTAGAACAGAGAAAGTGTGCTGAACTGTCCAAGGCACTCATGGCTGTGCTGCCCCTTGCTACTGTCAATTCATTTGCTAGGATTTCTTGCATCAGAGCCCACAATACACATGACTGCATTGATAAAATCAGGGTGAGTTCACAAAGATATTAAAAACTGATTTTAAGTCTAAACCTCTTTTGAAGAAGTAACTGGTAAAGAGAATCCATGGAAGAAAAAAATGATACCGAAATTCTGGTATTGCATATATGACAAGGGACATGGTAGCTTGACAGGCAAGAATTACAACCCATGAGCATTCTACTAGATGTACTATTTTACCCCAGGTAATGTCTTTGCAGTCTCTGGGAAATAAGTAAAAAGCTGCATAGAAATACATGGAGAGTTCCAAAATGAAATTTTCATGATGCTTATATGCTTTGAAAAATACCGGTAATGAATAAGGAAGGTAAGCATTTGCTGTAGAATAATTGCATTAACATATCTAAAACTTGATTGGGGTAGAGAATTTCAGTTTCCATTTTCATTCAATCCCAGTTATCTTCAATGGAGTCCAAATCTGGCCAAAACAAATAAAATCTTTCTTGTTGGTACAAGGAATAGTTTATTTCATGTTTTCATTCAGTCCCACAACCCTTGTTAATAGACTTCTGCTCCACTTTCTGAGTTATGGAAAGATTATATCCAGGACAACTCTGAGAAGGATTTGGGGTCTTGGAGGAGCAGTAGAAGGAAATAAGGGTTGCCTTTTACTTCAGCTGGCATCAGAGTTTTATTTTTGGAATAGAAGGCCCAAAGAAAAGGTGAAAAAGGATGTTACTGGAAAAGAAATGATATTTTTTGAAGGTAACTCAGCCTTTACTGCTAACATTTCACCATGCTTAGTAGCAGGGATTCAATTATAAAAAACGAGCAGATGCTTGTAAAAATTACTGGTTATTATTTCTCAGACAGAAACTCTGCTCTTGAAGCTGCTCTCTTTGTTTTCCTGTAAACACACCTTCTTTGAGGATTTTGCTGTTGTTTTTAAGGTGAATAAAGCAGATGCCGTCTCCTTGGATGCTGGAGATGTTTACTCTGCCGTAAAGCTTTATGGCTTGACAGTGGTGGCAAAGGAGATCTATGATCAAGGTAGGTTAATAAAGCAAAAGAATGAGCTGATGAGGCTGAATGAGCTAATTGCTGTGCAGTGAAAGGCAAAGCTCAAGAATTCTTGGGGAAAAAATATCCATATGTTTTCGTTAACTTTATAGGAGTATGGAGGTGACTAACAACTGTTTGTAAAATACTCAGCGATGATGAATAAAATACCAGTGATGCCTTGTATCCAGCAGCCTTTCTGCCTATGGTACTGTCTGATGATGCTCTGTAGCTGCCCCTGCCCACAGCACTAGTGCGCTGGAGTTCTGCGTCTTGTAGGGAATCAGAAGGGATTTATTCCATGTCAGTTCTTATACCGTGTTCTTTACCAGTGTAACTGAACATTTACTAGCAGTTCTTTAAGACATTAGCTTCTTTCATGAATTAATTCTCTCATTCTCACCCTAAAGAAACAAGAATATAAGGTGGAGAATCTTGGAGAACCTCTTCATTCCTGATAGACCTGAACAGTCTTTGGAATGAATAATGATTTATAAGGCAAGGATAAGTACGTCCAAGCCAAAGTCAGGCATGCAGTAGAAAATACGTGCGGGGCATGAATCTGAGAAGGAAGCCAAATTAGCAGATGGATGTAGGAAGAGAGTAATAAGGGGACAGTATGAGAACAGAAGTTAATTTTGATTTGGCTGAAGAACCATGAAATCATAATGGAATTGATATATTCCAGGTGGTTTATATTCTGAGGATAAGACATAGGAGTTCTTTCCATTATGATACCTAAACAGTGTGATACAAATATTCCAAATTCTTGAGAAGCAACTGCATTGGATGATGGAGCTGGATGATCTTGTAAGCCTTATCACCAGATTTTTACGTTCTTGCTTTGCATCACTTGCATTCCTCAATTTGACAAGATATCAAAAAAACTCCAATGTAGCCAGTATGTGGTAAAGGTTCTGGCACGTATACCTGTGTTTCATATGCCTAAGATTTTTTTTTTCCCCCTAGGCAAGTTCATAGAAGTAGTTGAACTCCTGTATACAGATGGAAGCTGCAGAACTGGGATTTAGTTATTTCTGTTACATATTTTGTCCTATCACAGGAAACTGTGTGTTTGCTGTGGCCATTGCCAAACGAGGAACTCTGGATATCCAGAGGCTACGAGGTGTGCGCAGCTGCCACAGTGGAGCCAGATGGACATCAGGCTGGAATATTCCACTTGGCTTTCTCCTTGCAAGAAATGATCTTTCCTGGGATGAGGCACAACCTCTGAGCCAAGGTGGGTGATAGGAGCCCTCAGCAAAAGTGAATCAAGTGCAGGTAGATGTAGAATGAACTGAGCTATGTGGAAACTGAAGGGCTTTGTGGATGACATGGCCTCTTGGAGTGTTTTTGATACTGGCTCTTAGCTCTCTTCAGAACTTTTCCAGTGATCTCAAAGCAGTGGAATTGTTATCAGAACAGGAAATCTTTGTGTACTCCATTCAACAGGGAACAAATCTTTGCAGTATCTAACTAGCACAAAGATGGTTTTAAACAAACAACATTTGATCAGTCTGTTTCCAGCAGATGTTTTGAATTTGAAGTTTAGACAATGTAACCACATTTGCTGGTCTGTTTATTTATTGAAGTACCATAGTCCTGGTTGTGTCCATGATGTGTTTGGCCTCTTTTCTTTCTTCCATTTTTTCCCCATTTGACTTCTTTTCTTTCTTTTGATTTGTTGGTGTTTTTTGTTCCCTGCCTCCCTCCAACATCTTAAGTCATCAGTGAGTATTTCAATGCAAGTTGCATCCCTGGGGTTGGTGTTGCTGCTCCTCGACTGTGTGCTCTCTGCCAAGGACAAAAATCCTACGTCAGAGACAAGAACCACTTCTGTGAGACAAGCAGTAACGAACCCTTCTATGACTCTGAGGGAGCCTTCAGGTGAGCTCTGTGACACTGGTGCTGAATTTGCCTTCGAGAAAAAGAACTTGTGAGGGAGGAAAAGCCAAGTGATGTGTTAATAGGATGGTATTTGTCTTCCTGCAGATGCTTGAAGAATGGAGTGGCAGATGTTGCCTTTTTAGATCATCTAACAATTATGAGTGCCACAGGTAATCCTAAAAACTCAGATTCCTTTTAACTTCTATCTGGGCTCTATCCTGCATGGGAGTTTGGGAGATATTCCTGTATTTTTGTTGTTTCCAGGGAAAATTCAATCCTTGCAAGCATTTCAGTGGTATTTCTTGGCTCTCAACACAAGCGAGGAGGAAACAGAAGAGGCAAGAGTAAGCGAGCAATTATTGCTCGCAGGAGATTCTTAGACTAGGAGCAGACAGGTGTTTGTATATAGGTGATTTCTTTAGCCTAAAGTCTCTGATGCACTTGTCAGTACTTGCATTGCCTGAGTTATGAGTCCTTTTAAAATTCAGTGTATTGAGCTGCTAGAATGTGCAGTTCCTGTATACCTCTTCTAGTTTTTTAAACTCAAGTCAAGCTCTGTACTGACGTTTTTGAAGGTGGTTAGCAGTAGTATTTGTAAACAAACAAACTTACAGGGGTGCAGCTTAAAGAGTGTTTTAGAGTACCTCTGGCTGAGGTCTCGGTCTTTGTTAAGACAAGAGCATATCAAAGACAACTCTCCCAGGTGTGCTTAGTCCATATTTTACCTTCTATAGCTGTGCCTGCTGCCAAGTCATGGCTCACTTCATAGACTCATGAGTGTCCTCTTGTTTCAGAGTCAGAACAACAGGAATATGAACTGTTATGTCCTGATGGGACTACAGCTGAGCTGACTGAATACAGCACCTGTAACTTGGGCAAGGGGCCTGGCCATGGCATTATCACCCGCCACAACTTCCAGAAGATCACCAACAAATTTCTTAGTATGATCCAAGTGAGTGGCTATTTATAAGCTGTATATCTCCAGACACAGTTTTTTCTTCCATCTTTGTGTAGAGACTACCACCCAGTTTGCCTTTTTTCTTGAGAAATTTTAGCTAGTGTGAATGAAGCATTAAAAATTGGTTATTCTAGGTAAGGATCCTGCACTGGCTTCTGGGAGAAGGTTTTACTTTTCTCTAAAGTGCTCTGTAGAAGGCTGGGAATAAATAAGTAAAGAAGGGGAAGATGCCATAACACCCAAACTGGAAAATGGGCCTGCAACTTAGGTGAATTCTTAGGTAGCTGAGGGAGATACATAGATTCAGGCAGGGTTCACCTTTGGTCCTCTCTCTCTTGGCTTATAAATAGTATCTGTTACCTTGACATCCAAGAATCTATCTAAAGCTGAAATGCACATTTAAAGAATTTATGCAGACATCCAGCCATTAAAATTGTCCAGTAGAAAGTGCAGTGGGCTGGGTTGTGCTGTCACACAGACTTTGGTAAATAGCAGTTCTACAAAATCTCTTCTTTCTTGGGTGATCTTCACATGCCTTTGTCAGTGCACTTATTAACAAATAGCTGTGTTTCCCCATACATAGATGTGGTTATGCAGCACTCTTCCCAGTACACTTCTCAGTACTTTCTTCTCTTCCGGTACCATCGGGCTGAATGGAACTACTTTGCACGTGGTGCTTCCCCATCATAAACCACAAAATAGCTTGCACCACTTTACTGCGCTGCTCTTTATCACACATGTTTCTTGCTCAGCTATATTCCCTCAATTGCCTTTCCAGGGTAGGAGATGTTGAGCACAGCTCAATAAATTGGAATAACTAAGATGGGGAAAAGTTCTTCAAAAGGGTGAATCATATAATATGTTTAGGACTGAAACCATCCACTCACTGCAGTGGGTTTTGTCCCACTGATGGAACCGTGAGGACTATGTTATAAACCATTCACGTGAAGAGAGACAAGGATGAGGCTGCCTGGAAGGATGAGCAGATTTGTTGCAATTTAAAGTGTTGTTCTTGTCCTAGCGCCTCTTTGGGCGAAAAGGAAAGGAAAGAGCCAGATTTGAACTCTTCACTTCAGCACCCTTTGGGGGAAAGAACCTGCTCTTCCGGGATGCCACTCAGCACCTGCAGATTCTCGAGGAGCAGCTAGAGATTGCCTATGTCCTTGGTCTGGATTATGTAGCTCTGCTTAAGGGGCTGGGCCATGAAGGTGAGAAGCCTTCCAGAGGACTGTAGCCAAGGAAAGGGAAGAACAAGTTCTCTTTCCATGTTATGCCTCCGGGCCAGGCACAAGTGCATAGATCTAAATGCCCCCTTAACAATCTGTTGATTGGTGCATTGGTGGCATGATTGTGCTGTGCTCTTCCTTCTATTTCAGGGAGCTCTTTGGACAACAGTGTTGTGCGCTGGTGCTGCATCAGTGATGCTGAGCTTCGTAAATGTGAGGAGTGGGCACTGAGTGTCAAATCTGACCCATTAGTCTGTGTCCAAGCAAGTTCCATGACCAAATGCATTGAAGTGATCAAGGTAGGACACTCCCTCTGGTCAGAGTATAAGACTGCACAGGGTGTCTGTCTCCTTGTCTGAGGTGCACAAGAGTAAAAACAGCTTGTACACTAGAAGAACCAGTGGGAATGAGAGGGAATTCATGCAAGAGAATTTCCAACCAGTGGGGAAGTACGGCTACTTGGTTACACAATTCATGAAAATCCTGATTTTGTTATTTTCTATAATGCTCTTGGCAGAGTGGTGAGGCTGATGCAGTCACCCTGGATGCAACACATGTCTACATCGCAGGAAGGTGTGGATTGGTGCCTGTAGCTGCAGAATGTTATGGTGAGTTCTCCTGTGACCTTAGCAAGAAGGAAAGGAATACAAAAAGTACCATTAACAATGTATTTAAAATTCCACAGTTTGTGAAGTTTTGTGATGGAAGCAGGAACCAATAGGTATGTCCAAATACTCTTCCCAGCTCTTCCACTAACTGGCTGTAGCATTTGTTCTGGCTGTTTGCTATGTCTCATCTGTAAGAGGGACTGAGATGCTGACATGGCTCAAGAGGATTGCAAGGTTTTGATGAGGTGCTGCCATGTAATAGGAATGGCAGCAGTGGCAAGATCCTTAATGGTTCTCTTTCCTCTCCAGGGGGAGATTGTGTCCCAGCTGCTGAGAGTACGGAGGAAGCAGGAAAACTAATTAATCTTAAGCACGAAGGTAACAGAACAACTTTTGAGAAGACAAAAGCTTTAGATTTTCCTGAGACTGCCTCTAGGATTTGTGTAGGAATGTATTTGCACACTGGTTTGAGAAAAAATGTGCTGTGCATGTTGGGTAGCTAGGACAAAAGCTTTGTGGCTAAGCAAAGAGTGCAGATCCTCTGCTGTAACTGAAGATACTGTGATGGGATGAGGGAGGGAAGAGGAGCACTGTACCTGTCTGGAATACTTAATTGCCTTAGTATGACTGGTTATTGTCATTGTTTTACAGCACTGCCACCTGTTTATGCTGTTGCCCTAGCTAAGAAAAATGCTAAACAGATCAACATCCATAACCTTAGGGGAAGGCGATCCTGCCACAGTCACCTGTATAGTCCTGGAGGATGGTTACTTCTTTCCAGATACACAGTGGGAGCTCTGGAGAATGATACTGAGAACTGTGACATTGGCTCTGGTAAGGGCTGCTTTGCATTATCTGCTGACTAGACCGTGGAAATCTGAAGCCCCAAATTTGGGAGTAAAATGGAGATGGGGCCACAAGGATTTGACCAGCAAGTGATGATTGCAGTCTCAAAGGGTGTTGAAGCAGCTCTTCCTCCTATCTGACAAAGTATGATTCTTCACACTGTTTAGCCCTCTTGGCATTCCTATTAGGATGGAATGCCATTCCTGCCTTTTCCCATGCATGAAATGGTTTTAGAATACCTTGTCTTAATCTTACCTGTTTTTCTTCTCAGTTTATCAGAATTACTTTTGGAAGGGTTGCATGCCAGGAGCAGATGGAAACCTGTGCAAGGTGTGCATTGGAGACAGTGAGGTGGAAGGGGCTCGAGTATCTCGCAGATGTGCCGCAAGTCACAACGAACGTTACTATGGCAATATGGGAGCACTCAGGTAAGCTTTTTGTTAGAGTCAGAAATGCAGAAGCAATAGCCAGAATTGGCTTATGATTTTGTTGATGGTTTTCCCTGAAGGTTTTCTATTGTTGTTTGTTTTGTTCCTTTTTTTTTTTAAGTAACTGACTGTATAAACTTTTGGTAGCATGTATTTTGTTTTGCAGTTGCTATGGGACGTTCCGCTGATTTGTGATTTAAAACAGTCATGAAACCATTTCCAGAGCAAGAGAGTGCTTCCAAATACGAAAGGCTTAGAGCATTGGTACTGACTCATGAAAGAGAAGGGATGAAAGATACATAGAAGGTCTCAGAGAGCAGAGGTGATATGGTAAGAAGCAGTGTAGGGTACACGAGGTAATTAAATAGACTGGAGATATTAAAAAAAGTAAATAGTTGAAGACAGAGTAGAGAAGAATATTAAAGGTGAAAGCACTCTTATAATGTATTTATAATGCATTTAGCTGAATTACATTCTCTTTCCTGGCCAGGCACAGGTGAGACTGCATGGACGTGGTACCACAACTTTGGCTTGGGAGCAGCTTTAAGGAATGAAAGGGCTTGTCTTACGAAATTTGTGAACACTGCCCACTGAGATCTATCCTGGCATCACTAATGTTCCATAGAAGAACCAATTACAGATGAGAGGGATACTTTCAGCTGTTCCTGTTTTAGCTTCAGATGACTGTCCAAACATAGGTCATCATATAGTGGTTGTCTCTGATAACTTTTTCTTTTTCCTGTACTAGGTGCCTAGTTGGCAATCCCAGTGGAAGAAGCTTCGGAGATGTAGCTTTCCTGGAACACTCCAACCTACTCCAGAATATAGAGAGTGAGATGCAGATATTCTCTTTTCCTTTGGGAACATTGAATAGCATCAGTTACTTCCCACACAGCGACCATCACTCATGAGGATCAGCTTTTACAGGTTTAATCTAGGTCCATGAAGTTGTGTTTGTGACTGGAAAATTACAAAAACCTTCCTGCATGTAGGTGTCCTATTAAAGCTCAAAATTCAGATACTTTTCAGTTTTAGAGAAGGAAGAGAAAGAATCACTGGGTGCAAAAATCAATGTATGTGCTATGGGAGTAATCATCCTTGGAGATCGTGCTAATTTTTTGAAAGATCAAAGCTGTAAAAACATGTGACTTTTCCCAGCACATCTCCCATAGGCAGCCATAGTGCATGTACCTGCTGGTTTTAATCAGTTTCAAGAATGAAAATGGCAGATAAGGGCAATGCTGTGGGCTCTTTGTGCTGGGAGATGATCTATGGCTTCATCACGACATGGCAACTTCCACACCTTGTTTCCCAGGCATTTAAGGAATAAACAGTCCAAATAGCTTAATAGATCAAACAACTGCAAGTTATTTTGCCTTTCACATTTTCTAAACCAACTTGTTACTACTCTGTGAGCTGTTTAATTTCCCAGAGGAAATACTGGTCTTTGCAACAGTCTAACAATTGGATTTTGTAGATGAAAATGGTTTTGGTGACAGTACCTTAAATCCCCTCAATCTCTTATATTACACCTACTACTCTAATAGGTAAAATATGCTGCTTTTTCATAGAGTTGAAGAGAAAGGGAACCCCCAGTTTGTTCAGCCTGATAAAGCACACAGAAATTCTATTCTAGGCAATTTCAGTAACAGAAGAGACTTTTCTAAGAGAGTAATCGCTAAAATCAAGTGGAGGTGTGTGGGCCTGGAAACTCACAGGAATTCAGGCAGCAATGAGTGGTTTGTTGGGGGAAGCAAAGGACCTGCAGGCTGAATTGCTTCACTTGCAGAAAGCAGTCTGATTACAGATGAAGATGAGGCATGATAAGCTCTCTGTATGCCTTGATATTACTCTGGTTTGTAGTCGACAGGTGCAGCTTAAGTTCACCGACCTGTCTCCTCAGTGAAAACACTACCCTGCTCCTTATGCATCCCAATAAATCAACATGTAGCACGCTGCATTTTTTTTGAACATCTTAACTAAATTTCTTTTCAATTTTCAACATTTTGCATGAGATTCACCCTGTCTTCTGCTTTCATTTTTAAAAGGATTTGCTTTCACTTTCTCTTCTTTTCAGATCTGGACACCTCTGGTTGGACAAAAGGTTTTACCCCCCTAGATTTTGAACTCCTGTGTCCAGATGGAACGCGAGCTGCAGTCACAGAATGGGCAGGCTGTAACCTCGGCCCCATTCCCCCCAGCGCAGTAATGACTCGACCAGTCACTGTCACTAAAATCTATGATTTTCTAATGAAATCCCAGGTAAGACAGATAGCAGGGGAAAAAGTTAGCAGGGTATCGCTTGTTATGTACAACTGCTGAAAATGCCTTTCAAGATCAAAAGCTTCCTATAGTAAATACATAAAGTGCCTTCAGGGCCAATATGAAAGAATTAAGAATGTGCACAGGAGATGGAGAAAATCATCGTTGGGGCATTTTGGCACCAGTTGCCATTCTACAGTGGTCATACTTTTGCTCAGAAACAAGCGGCTGCAAAACTGCATGTTTTTGTATGAATAAGGACAGTGCTAGGTGAAAGTGGAACTTTTTTTGCTGCTAGGTCTTGCTATAAAGTTGAGGGTCATCAGATTAACCTTGCTGTTTACGATCCAAGCTGTGGAACTTATTTCTTTTCTGTTTAGGAATCTTTGGGAAGCAAACTGGATTCTGAATTCCGTCTCTTTCAGTCGTGGAAGTATGGTGAAAGTGATCTGCTTTTCAAAGATGCTACTAAGTACCTTGTTCACGCAAGCCACATGAGCTATCAGGAAATTCTTGGAGTGTCTTTCCTTCAACTGGCAGAATCAGTGTTTAATTGTACACCTGCAGGTAAAGTCAAGTTTTTAATTTTGAGTTAGAGAAGATGCAAAGCAGGAAGCCTGTGCATAGCTAGCTACTGCCCTTTTGTTTAGACTGGAGAAATATGTTCTACATAGCTCTGTTAACAATTCTCCAAAGAGTACTGGGTTTGGAGCTCCCTGAGACCATCTTTCAATTCCTACCCAAAACTACTGAAACTCTGCAGGAGCAGAATAACTAACACATTTTAGAGCAAATACAAGGTTATTGAAATAGGACTCTTTTACCCTCACTCAGAATTTTTTTCCCTTCAATTCTAAAGATCAGGTCTAGGAAAAGGGAATATACTGTTCATTTGGATAGGCCAAATGTGGGAAAAAGATAAGCAATTTTATATTTAATTTTTGAATTAATCTCAAAATTATATAACTTATTTCCTTTTTTTTTTTTTAAAAAAAAAGAGCATGCTGGAAAACTCAAGATGAAAACCTTAGGGATAGCTTTTTCATTATTTTGCTCTGAAAGCTGTATGAAGTATGCATTTAGCTATCCCTAAAACTGAAACTGTCTATGACCCAGAGTCAAGCTGGTTTGAGATCTGAAAATCTGTACTGAAGTAAATTAAGTAATTTACAGAGAAATTAGACTTCTGTGAGTCTAAGTTGTTAAAAAATGAAATTCAAAAGGGGAATTTTACCTCTATTCTGCTGTTTTAGTAAAGAATTTGTAGTTGAAGAATTTGTTATTTTTAAAGCCGACAGCATATTTAAGTGTATAATTTCTTATTGGTTTGTAGGCATCTTAGACTTCTGCAAACAGGATATCTGTGCATCCGCATTGAATTGACAGCTAATACAGAGGCTTTACACGGCACATACATCACCATCAATGTTGAAAACAAGGAACACACAAATCCAACCTATGCAAAGCAATCAACAAGGAAACAGTCATCTCTAGAAATGTATGCTGAATACTCTTTTGGGGTTTTTGTGTTTTGTTTTGTTGTTGTTTTTATTTTTTTTTTCAAGCAGATTTTATGTTTATAGTAATGTAACACTACTCATATGCCACTCCTTTCTTGTTTGAAACATGCCATCATGGGGAACAGCACAGGCCAGTCTGCATAACCCACAGCGCAGAACTAGGATCAGCAATTCTGTACAACTGCTATGGAGAAATCAGCATTTCTTTGGAAATAGCAGGGCCAGTACCACGGACTGAAATACAGGCTGTCATAAGTGGCACAGGTTAGTTGGTAGCAGTTTGCCTTGCTTGTCTTGTAAAACGGTTCCATACAAAAAAAACCCCAAAAAACCAACCAACCCAAATCAGCTGACAGTTTGGTAGCTGCAGCATTGTCCTCCTATAGCTGTGATTTTGGTTGCACACGTAGTCCTTGCTGAATACACATATATGCTCTAAGTTCTATATGTAATTGTTATTGGAATCGGAAGTCTTTTCTGCTTTTAACTGGGAAGAATGTATTTGCTTTTTTAACCAAGGATTTAATCAAAACATTTTTTCTCTCACAAATTAATATATTAAGGCATTTAATAGCCAGCAGAACTGGATGGTTGCAGCCTTAAGGTGAAGGAAAGCCATGGATATTCATCCCTGTCAAAAAATCCCAACTGCTACTTTATAGTTCTTTGACACTTCACGTCTATGATTTTATGACGTGTCAAAATATGATTTATCATTTAAACAGCATTGGTTTTATAAGCAGAAACTGCCTGAGCATGATATGAAGCTTTTTTTAACAGAATGTATCGTGTATTTGTTTTGCCTGTTAATAGATAAAGATTTCAAGTGGATGGCTTTTCATGGGCAGGTCTCATTTCAGTTTGCATGATGTTATCACCCCTGCTCCCTTGCACCCTGCACCAGGCAAAGTTAAGATTTTTAATTAAAAAAACAAAAACGCTCCCCCCCTTAACTTGTTAAGATTTTTAATTAAAAACAAGAAGAAAAAAACCCCTTCACCCAAAACTCTGCAGTCCTTGCTACATCTATTGCAGTTATAGTAACCTCAGCTAGCAATAAATGAGATGGAAATAGTGAAGACAGGCCAGCTGCAGTAATGTCAATGTATCTGCCATATAAAGGGAAAAAAAAAAAAGCATTAAAAAACTCCTTCACCAAAAACAAAGTGAGACAGCATTAGTCTGTTGTAAAACACACTGCTGAGAACACCTGGTTTTAAACAGTTCATCCTTTCCTAGCTTGTCTTTCCTGTTGTTTGACTTGCAAGTAGCCAGGATTTTAGATTCAATGCATCTTAGCCGAGACTATTTTCTATCATCTCATTTCTTCCATTGTTAGACATGAGGATGCAAGTCCAAACTAACCTGCCTTTCAGAGAAAAACGGGAGAACTAAATGGTGAATGAAGCAAGTCCCAGTATAGTAACAGAGCAAACTCCTCATATGCTGTGTTGTAGCCAGCAGGCTGTAACCCGGAAAAAGCAGGGGAAGAGCAGGATGCTTGTTTAGGTCTCTGAGGCGCTCCCTTCCTTTCTTTACTGGAGCTTACATGCCATCTGCAGGACCCACATAACACTACACTTTCGAGAAGTTAGGACAGAATGAAGTGCATCTGCCAGCTCAGTTTTGCTAAGACCAGCATGCAGCTGGATAGCAACAAATTGAAAATCTGGGTTATATACAAGATTTTATGGGTTGGAGGAGCAGGGGAGTTGTTTCCTGGCATAGACATTCCAAATGCTCAATGGGCCTTTCTGATGCTCCTGGAGTTCAGTTTTGGTTTAAAAGCATCAGTCTGATGCCTTGCACAGACTGCAGGACGTCAACCACTGGCCTGCTTCAGCTTTGAATCTCTCAGTTCTGAAACTAGCAGGAACTGCCTGTGCTCTCTGGCTCCTGCTCTACTGGATGCTGTCTCAATGCTATGAATAGTAGCTTGGATCATGCTTAAAATCCCCCCGCTCTGCTCCTGTTAAAAGTATGTCTGTGGATGAACAAACACTAGAATTGCTGCTCCGTGCCTCACCAACAGCCCACCCAGTGACTAAATGGTGTTGATCTCTTTGGAGATTTGGCCTCTTCCCTTGTGCACACAAGACAGATGTATCATGCATATTTACTGATACAAGCCTAAAGAAGGCCTTAAAAACCTGAAAGGTTCTCAGTAAAATTTATTTCCATAAATTAAAACCACGCACAAAAGAAACAGTAAAATTTTAGATTCACACAATATTGAACAGAAACAAAATGCCAAGAGCGTGATGGAGGCTAATGGCACAAGTGTACAAATTCTCACTGAGCTATTTGTTAACTTGATAGCATCATAGAGATTTTTAATCCACAGTTATCATCCATATCCTAGAAGAGCACCTGGAACATAATATACCAAAGGCCCATCTCAAATCAAATACAATAAATGAGAACTGTTTGCAGAAAATAAAATCCAGCAAGCATCAGAGCTCAAATGTGTGCAGCCACAAGACCAGCCAGACAAATGCTGTAACATACATTAAATAGCCTCAGCTGCTCCAGCAGTAGATGAAAACAATTTTTTAATTTTTTTTATTTTTGGAAAGTGATCTTTTAACCTCCCATAATCAGCCAATTTAGCTAAGAGCTACCTAGCTCTGCAAAACTTACTACTAGGAAACAGTTCATGGCAAAAGCTTTGCAATTCTTCTCAAGCTGCTCTAGGCATCATTCTTTGAGGAATATGTACAAATTTCTTTCCATGATGATACAGAAAAAAAAAAAATCCTCACTGGAGTGGGTTCACTTTATGAAAAGGCAAGCGTATATATCCTTCAGCCAAGGACATAGGAAGACCCCATCAGATGGATCCTCTATGCTTTTTCCTTTCAGTTATCTGGGACAGAAGCAGCTCAGAGTGACCAGTACGGAGCTTTTGCGCAATTGTCGCTCCCAGTGCACAAGCAGCAGCCACAAGGAACGAGGCTGCTCCACGAGTGCTGTAAACAGCAACAGAAGTGGGAAAGGAAAAAAGAGAAGGTGCACAAACACGACTGACGCCTTTATGCGTTGCGGGGGGAAGCAGATGCTTTGTCTCAATTAGCTTACATCTCTCTCATCATACAAATACTAAACTGAAACAGAATAATGCTGTATATTTGGGTTTCCACAAACTAAAGTCTGGGACAAACTAGGCAACTGCAACATCCTTTTGTGACTTCTCCAATTATTGTAAACAAAAGACAATTGAATGTTTTCTTCGCTCTGTTCTCTCTGCTGTAGCTGTTAAAAAGAAAACTAAGAAATGTTATTTCCAAGCAACCAGAAAGAAGACAGAGCAGGGACAAAAGAACCCCTAACCAACCAAACCAAAAAACTAACAACCCACAATCCAAGGAAGAACCCAACACATTCCATGTTTTACAGCACATAAGAGGTCTGAACTTTGCCTAGACTCAAGTTTCCTCCCTCCCCACCCCTATCCCTGTTTCCTTAAAAGCCCCTGTAAGGTTACAGCTTAATTGTGTCACAGCACTAGAAGCCTCCCATATTAACAGAAGGTGAATGAATGCCGTGTGACAATCCCATTATATAGCATAAACCCATAAAAATATATATCTCAGTCTTGCTATGGCTTCCCACCAGTCAAGAATTGGGCTATTAAACCAGTATAGGGAAAGTTTCAAACATATTTTTAAAAGGCAGTCAACCTTTATTTTTTAGGGATTTCTTTCTATAAAAATAGAGGAACAATTAAAGTGTTCCACAGCACCCAGATAGGTTAACCAGACCTTGCTGCTGAAATAGGTTGTCAATATGTTCAAAGTTTGCCTGCCTTGTTATTTTACCCTCAAAGCCCAAACACCACTGCTTTAAGTGTGCACTCTTTTCTTCAGTATTCCAGCTTAAAGATACTTATCCTCCAAAACAAGAATGTAAACTTCAGGAATCCCAGCAGATAAGCTGGGAGCCGAACAAGCCCAGATGACATTTCTTTCAACACAGAGTGTAATTACACACAGTGTAATAATCCTCCTCCATTTCTCTGCTTTTAAAGCCCTGGAATTCAACAGATTGCTATTTGTTTTCTACTTTTCTGTTTGGTCAGTAACAGAAGTGGCAGAGCAACAGAAGAGACTGATGGTATTTTCAGTCTGGTATTTATTGGGACTGATGAAAAATACCCATTCACTAGGTATTTTCTTATTTTGAAGGTAAATAGAAACTCTATTATATGGGTAGGTAAATAAGAAAGTGCAAGTTTCAAGTGACAAGTGAAAGAATGGACAGACTGATTCGATTTGAGCATCTCAGCAACCACAGCCTGAATAACTTCTATAGGCACTAAAGGACAGAAATTACCTGAACTGCAGCTAGCATTCACTGTGAATTATGCTTCAAGTAAGTTTAACAGAAGTTATCCCAGAAGGGAGCTCTCTTCCCACAAAAAGTATAGCTGAGAAGTTGCCCAGTGCTGCATCAGGTAATTACAAACGGCCTTACATAATGAAAAAAACCAACTTCCACGTGCTAGGACGCTCTTTGTACAACACTAGCTATTTTGCTGAACAGTGCTGTACAGAGAATATCCAATAATGAGTTAGACAAAGTGTAAATCTAAAATGGTAAAAAAAAAGAACCCTCAAGATGGAAAATGAAATTTCTTGTTGGCATTAAAATCAAGGTGATATTTTAAATGGAATTAAAATCACTTATGAATGAGTCTTGAAAGATTTTGCTGGTGTTCCTGGCACACAGCAGCTCAGCTCAGTTAAATAAAAACTCTTCTACTTACATACCCTGCAGTTTAACATCCTCATCTTCTCTGGAGAAAAGGCTGGCATCAGCCAAGTAGGTAAAAAAAAATTATTATTTGGGAAAAATTAGTACTGGGCACATTATTTTCTTTAAATATTACCTTTTTTGAGCTCAATCATATTAAAAGGTGTCCTCATGCTGCAAATAAAAGAAACATATTAAAAAGTGCAAGTTTTTTAAAGTCTGGTTATGTGGGGCTTCTGCTGCCTGAAGCCAGGAAGGGCACAGAAACTCAGAAAGAATCTTCTAAGTAAACAGAAGGAAGAAACAATTGAAAGCAAACCCAGACAGTTACTTTTAATTATTAAAAAACCAAACCTTAGTGGTATATCAAAAAAGTGTTTGCTAGAACTTGTCTCTACCAAACACCGTATCTCTTCTTTCAGGTTGTTCGAAATAGCCATTACAGTAACAACAGCAGACTCAAATGTGCAAATGATCTGGAGTACAGAGGTCTAGCATCACTGAAGGTGCACTACTTCCTCCTTTACATGCCTACTCTACCCCTCAAGAGCTGTTTAAACATAATTAAACATTAAGCAGTAATATTCAGGTTGGAGAAGGAATGGTAAATTAATTGTGGCTGCGTTACACTCAAAACAGGGACCTAAAAGAATCCCTCCAATAGCATTGAAAAAAATTTTAAAAATTAGCACCTTAAAGAGAGCCACAGCCAAAAACTGATCATCAGATATTAGAACAGTGTGGTAGAGTTATGTATGAAGAAGTCAGTAGATTTCTCCCAATGGGACTAAAATACTAAAGGAGCTGATTGGACCATTTTCAGTTAAATGGCTCCCTCAGATGCTAGAGGCCTGCTCCTGCTCAGCCTCCTTTGCCAAAAAGGCTTCAAGGTCCACTAGCTTCTGACTCAGAAGAGCATCTAACTCTGCACTCTGTAGTGCAGCTTTTTTTGCTCGGGTGAAACTACCCACTGTTTTGATTTTGCCCCGTGTCTTTCTTTTCCGGGGAAGAGTGAAGTCCTGAAATTCTAGAATCCGCTTTCTCTTTTGCTGGCTGACAGAGATCAAGCGTCCATTTTTCTCCTTAGGCTCTTCAAAGATTGTTTCCAAGCTCCTGGTAAAAGCAAAGGATAGAACTTACAAACACTCAAGAAGCAGTAACCACCTTACAAGGAGAGCGAGACTGGTGGAATTCCTAACACAAGCAAACACACTTCTTTTTCCATTTATACAGTCCCTCCGCGCCTCCTGTAAAGTATACAGCTTACACCTCCTACAACTACATGTTACTGCTAGCTAAACAAGTTGTTACTGCTGCATAGACACTTGGGTTGAATCTGTTTCTGTCCGTATTTCAGTTGAAAAGCACTATTACAGAATCTATTTATGGGATAAACAGATTTGAAGATTCAAGAAATGTAGCGGTCTTGATAATCATGCTCTATTTGATGACAGGCAGTGATTCTGAGTATTTTAAAGACTATTTAGTTGCCTTTGAGTTTTGAAAAAGTAAGTACTGTACTTAGATGGAGTCTGCAATTAATAAGTAGATGAAAAAATACACAAATTCATACTTAAACAGCTGCAAATTCTTAGTTCATATTCTATTTCACTGCTTTCCATCCAAATAATAAGATGCTATTTCTGAATTAGCTTTCTCTACCACATTCAGACACCTTCAATCTTCCCTCTCTCTCTGCTTAAGTAACTTATATCTATCTTAGTTTTTTCATTAGGAAGCAGAACCAACCTGGCTGGAGGAGGGGACTTGTAGTTCTTGTTTGTGTAAATTTCTTCTAAACTAAATTCTTTCTTCTTCAGCCTGAGAAAGTAATGAACAAATCCATCAAGAAAGAAGAATTTCAAAACTACCTCTCTTCACAACAAGCAGATTTACAAGAAACAAGTATGGTTTGCGTTCTGTGCCTAAACACTAATTATGCTTTAACTAATTGGGGATAGGGAGGAATGAAAAAAGAGGTTGTTAAGTACTTCATTTTATACAGTGTTTTTATAAGGTCTGGGTCAAGACTTGCCATTTCTGCAGAGGTCAGTGTTCCTTCTAGCATTCTGTGGCGTTTTGAAATAATTTTGTGGAGGCTAAGAAAGGATTTGCATTACAGTTTAACAGATTAACATTTCATCTCAAGAGTGATTTAAAGAGTTACTGACACTTAACTAGCGAGCTGATCTCTGAAGAAATGCATTCCTTTGTCAAAGCTGGCACTTCTGTTTAAGACAGAAGTGAACAAATTACTAGATGACTTACTAGAAAAGCTTTATTAATCCCTTGCACTGCGATGACCCACATTTACACTGAACTGTTTCCCTACGATCATATACCACAAAGAAAGAAGGGACTGTGAACAACTCCCACATAACATGCAGCAGAACTTCCCAACAGATCACTTCATCTCACTGTGCGTTGTAAAATGATTTCTTTTCAATGTATGCTTATAAATATGCACTTCTTTCTTCTTCAGAAAATTATTCCACTGCAGCTCAGTTTTTCACATTTTGCCTAACACCCAGTCAGTAGTTCGTATCTCATAGTTCTCTACTTATCCTTTCGTACTTGAAAATAGTTACGCTCAAAGACCAATTTCTTTCTTTGGTCTTTTAAACAGTTGATACAGCTGTGTCGGCCTTTTCTTATTAAGGAAGCAAACATCAGGTATCACTCAACAGGGAGTGTATAAAATCGTGGTGGTAAGAAAGAGAAGCATTTAGTGAAATGATTAAATTATTATGCAGGAAATGTAAGCAATAGAAGCTGGTATGAGCCCATTCAAATTATATTGCCCACCTTTTTGGTTTGGGTAGTCCCATTGGAGTAAGGTTAGGGTCCGGCTTAGGAACAGTTTTCCTGATTCGGATCTGTGAGACTTTATTTGGCCTCTTTTCTGGCTCAGTCTTAAGAAAGAAAAAAAAGAAAAAGAAAAAAAAAGTTTAAAAAATTAAGGAAATTAAGACCATGCTAGTCAACAGAATTCTCTTTTATGTTGAGTATACAGTATCTATAGAATAAACATTCCTCTTTGCTTTGCCACTTTATTTCTGCTGGAATGAAAGAAAGCAGCAGCACAGGCTTGGACTTGCAGCCTGTTTTCTCTCCTTGTATTTAACAGTCACTAGATAATGTTCAGCAGCAGCAGCAGCTTCACGTTCTGAGGAACCAAGCGTCTTGAGATAACTAAAATCTAAAATGAACTCACTTTTTTCAGTTCTGTGTCAGCTTGGGATCTAAGACAGGCTGGAACGGAAACATCAGCTTCATCAAGGGCATGGACCTGGAGCTCAGATGCTGAAAGCCTGGGGGGGGGTGGCAGTAATTCTGGAAGTGAGCAAGACTTTGGTAACGGAAGAGGGAATGAAGTTTCCAGACTGTAACAGAGAAAGGAGGGAACATATGTAGATTAATACCCAATTTAGGCTGCAGCAGCATTCCATGCTCTCAGGTGATGTTCCCAAATTGCAATATGGGTAAAAAAGCCAATGCAGTTCACAGAAAATGCCTAAGTGAACTCTTTCTGCAGTACATACATACAGCCAAAACCTGCTGCAGCACACATTGGTACTGAAAGAAACTAAACTGCCAGTGTATTTGAACATGTCATTTTAAACCCACTCTTTTCCTTTTTGTGTAGTCAGTTTACAGCTCTATTTAGTAACTACTGATAAAAAATGATTAATCCTCCTTCTCTGCCAGTAAATTTCTTTGATGCAACTATTAATTGTATTTTTTGTTTACAGATAAATTTAAAAGATAGCTTTTATATCTGCCATCCCAACACTGAAAAAGAATAGATGGAAGTTGCAGTACCTAACATCCAGTTGCTTAGACAGAAAGAACATATGTCCAAGTAAGGAAACAAACTTTTATAGTTTCACATACTCGTTTCATAAGAAGTGGCACAACATAGCTGAAAGTCACAGAACTGTTCTGTGCAATGATCTACATGGAGTTTGCATTGATGCCCCTCCCCACTTCTCTATTATATGATCCAGTCAGCTTACCTCACTAACATTTCAATCAGGAAACTATTCTTTGAACGAGTTGCCGAAAAATGAAAGCCAAAATGACGTAAGCGTTGTCGTTCTGAGAAAGCTTATGATCCCACTACTCAGAATAAATACCAAAGTCCAAGAGACTCACCATATCTCATGACCTGCAGTCTGTAGTGCTTCCATACTCTGAACAGGTAAGTGCGGTAACATGGCACAGCTGGTTCAAAAGAAGAATAAAAAAAAAAAAAAGAACAGACAGAAATTAGGTCTACACTATAAAAAACGTAAGGGAAAAATTATTAGTATGAACTGGAATGTAAGACAAAAAATGCTAATACCAGGAATAAGAATGAAAGACTAAAATAATACAAAAGCAACACACATCTGCCATTTAGTTTGCTCACTTTCACTGACAACTTGTTAGGGAAATAGTCCTGCTTTCACTGAAAAATGGTAGTGATGAGAAAATGAAATAAAAGTACAGAAAGAGAGGGAGACAGTATTAGCTGCTAATTAGTTGTAGTTATTTCTATGAAAGTCTATATTCCTCATTAAAAAACTCCAGTTTTTAAAATTAAAGTAGCCAAAAAGCCTTGAAGGATTTGGCTACTAAATAAAAAAAGTGCATGGTGGCTACAGTAACAAGTAAAAAGCAGTATTTCCTTAAGACTAACTCTGTGTTTTCTCTAACTCCCACAATCTTACTTGAATATTCTTAATTAATTGGAGTAACCAAAGGCTTTTCCAAAAGGTTTGGTAATTACCATAATTCTGCGGCATAAAAGTCTTCACAGCAGCTCTTAAGTTCTTTAATATTAAGCTTTATTTTTGTGCCCACACTATTAATAGCAGGGAAAAAAATCATTTGGGACAGCTTTTGCTACATTGAACAGCAAATCTTGTATGTACTGTTCTCCCAAATTAATAGCTAAATGTACTTCACCGTTCTAAAGCGAAGTTACAGCCAGACTGGAATGCTATGAAATAAATGAAAAGAAACCATGCTGGCAGTACAGTTAAATCCAAACAGAAGGAGGTCAGAAAGACCCATTTCTTGTGTTTCTTATTTAATATCAGAACCATAAAATTTTGTTTTTCTCCATGTTCCACTCACTATCCCAACACTACTGGAACCTGTATCAGTAGTGCATCAGAGCCCTGTGTGCTAGATGCAGAGGTTACTTAAAAAACTACAGGAAGAGGAAAAGCAACTAGAAATTCTCAATCCAAATGAGCATTAATTTTTAAATAAAGATTACACCTAAAAATGCTTTCTTACTGGCAATGGAAGTGATAGAAGACTTTCAGACAGGAGAGCTACTCTAGTTCCTTGTTTTCCTGGTTATTAAAACCACTAACTATGAATGAAATAGTTTAAAGAGGACAGATCTCTTCCAGAAGAAAATGGCCTGCAGAGAACTTGGAGACAATTCTTAATTTGTCTGATTTTTAACTATCTTAATCAAAACAGACAACGATTTTTGTCATACTGGAGCTAAAAATGCTTTTATACCGCACCAAACATACTTCTTATATTCTTGTATTTATATACCAAACATTTATTTCATAGGAAACTTTTTCTTAAGTACACACGAATTTAACAGACATATACTGAATTATCCTTCTGTTAATGTTCCTGTTAATAACTTTTTAAAAATAGTTATAAGTTGATGAGAACAGGCTGTAAATCTTCAGCAAAGTGGAATCTAAAGTAGTATTATACTGAAAATGTTAGGTTTTGTTCTTTGTGCTGTTTTATAGCCAAACCTTTAATAATATTTTTTGCTTAACTGTTTTAGGAACAGAATTTATTTGCTGCACTTCTTAAACTTCTGCTCATATTCTTTTCAACTCACGGCTTGCTACGATAATTTCACTTTAAAGAAAAATCTGAGTGAGGCAGAGGAATTAAGGCTACCTGATACACATACGTGTAAGGTATTTTAGAGAAAAAACCAAATGCAGTTTTAAACTATTTTTACTTTCGGTTATTTTTCACTTGAAGTGCTAAGATTCGACTTGGCATCTCTCCCTTTGGGACAAAGATCATTCACAGCAAAACATCTGGTTTTCAAATTATCCTTTACATAAAGGAATTAAATCCTCTTATACTTTAGCTAACTGGATATGCTGTAACAAGCTGCCTAGGAGCCTGCAGACTTAAGTACGGCAGAAAACACGACAGCTTAAGTCTGCTCTGATCTCCTAGTCCACGGATAACATACCTCAACGAGATAAAATAATAAATTCACCTCTTACACAGAAGTAAGTTTTAAAAAACAAAACAAACACCTTGACTTTTCAGAATGGCAACAATGTCTTATATTTAAGTTTCATGCTAAAACTGTAGTTTCCTGATACGATTCTTTCCAGAGCACCAATTTGTACACTAGCAAATTCAGCCCGATATATTGACTCATATGAAATGAGAAAGTATGTAGGTCCAACAGTATGAGCTGTGAAATTGTCTCTCTGCCATTATTCAACTTCATTCTTTTAGTGCAGACAATTCCCAGAATGGAGCAGTACTTTCATAAACTCACACCTTTGGTAGACATTAGAATTTATATTAACAAACGATATACTTAACCTTTTAGGGATGTTATCCATTTCTACAAAACAAAATGCAGCACACTAATTATGTGGCAAGATTTTTGGTTATACATATGCCAAGATACAGCATAAGATAAACCAAATTCAACAGTTCTCTAGAGACTGCCATATTAAACAAAAGAATTAATGAAATGGACTTTTCTACAGTGTTCATGAGCCTATACTCTGTCCAGGAATCTCAAGACTATAAAATCAGGGGCTGAACTGCTTCATGTCATTGAGGCATAAAAGGCAAAATCTTTGCTCACGAGCATGCAAAAATCCTCTAACAGAACTAGGAACCTCTCCTCTCATTCTGTTTCTCAGTAAAAGGTATAACTAACTGCTGGCAGCAAAGTTAAATTAAATATGCAGATTTCAGTCCTCTTCCCACTCATAACAAGAATGACACACAGAAACTCATTATCATCCTGTACTGGATCTACACTTGCTTATGCCAACAATACATTGGGCACATACTATCAAAAAGCACAGCATAGATACAGAGGTGTCAATTAGCATAGAACAGTCATGGAACACAATTAAAAATTTAACAGAATGCCATCCCCCACCCCTTAGGATTCTTCCTAATCTGATATTGAGCATTTTACAGTAGTTCCAAGTGGCACTCGTGGCTCAGACCTCTGAAAAAAACTTTCCTACCTCAGAAATCCAGTTGTTCTGCAGTCACTCTGAATAGACCTAATGAAGTAGCTCACCTTTCTGCATTATATATTCTGATGCATGGTGTATATATTTTGCAAGGGAGAAGAAAATAAAGTTAGCCATTCTGCCAAAACAGGATAGTATTAAAGAAGTGAAGGCAAATATATTTAAATTCAGCTAACAGATTGTTTCGTAGGGAAGAATCTTCTACGTTGAGCCATTTTTGGAGCAGAATGTATAGATTTGGAACAGGGAAAACTGACCTTTCAATGCAAGCTGCAATTACCCTCTCCCTCCCAAAAAGGAGCAAGTACATACCCTGTACAGATTTAAGCTCAGAAATAAGTTGACGGGTTTTACCTGTTCTCGGTGCCCACACTTGGCTGCCACTTGCAGTGATTGGAATGGAGAGGAGTGATTTCGGAGGGACAGGCAGAAGGACCATGCTGACTCCATATGGAGAGCGCCCTGCCCAATGAGTATGGCAATGAAGAGACGAGGTCATCTGATACAGAAGTTGGATACCTTGCCCCTTTCAAACCCTGTGCGAACTGTGATATAAATAGTCTCTGGATGGTAGGAATGTGACTGGTTAAGTTTCTTCTTCTTGTCCAAATCCTGTAACATCCAGGGGAAGAAAGTGCTAATACTGTGTGAAGGCCAAGCATGGAGTAACCTCCTCTCCTTTCAGCTACAGCATTTCTTCCACGGTCAGGACGAAGGGCAGCAGCCCTTGGGGTCGTTACACGGAGAGAGGAATGCAGCTCATCATTTAGACTGGAATCTTCCTTGAAAGCTGTTCTATCTGAACAGCTCTGAGACAGGAGAATAGAGAAAGTCCACTCTGAAGGCGGTGCTGCCGTTTCTCCCAGAACTGGTCTGTGCTGTACAGAGTGCCGTGCTGTAATCCTTGTGAGGTCTGTCACAGGACTGGAGTCCAATTTTACATGAAAAGAAACTGGGAAAACTGGGGTATCCAAGAAAAAGGTTGGAGGTTTGTGACTCAAGTCTGAAGAAAGTATTTTGGTAGATTCTACAGGATAAAGTGCCAAAGGCTGAAAGCTGAACATCTTGGTGCACCAACTGTCAGCCCAGCGTGAGTGTAAGTTCCTGTTAATGCAAGAAAAGGCTTCCAAGAGATTTTTAGATCTACGTTGGCTGTACCTCTCACCCACTGGAAGAATTTCAGAAGAATATGGCAGAGGTTCTAAGTTATGGGTGCTATTGGCAGGTGCCAGGAGTTTGCTAGCCATCGCAGACAGCTTGCTCAACAATGCCAGTTCTTTGGTACATTTTCTAAATTTCAAGCTGTTCAACAAACTGCACCTCTTGGCCCCCTGCCTTGGCATGTGCACAAATCTCATGGCTGTTTCCGTTTCCATTGTCGGTGGTTTACATGGAAAGCACAAAGATTTGAGAAGTGCGTTTTCCTGCTTAGGGAGTATTTCTGGGGGCATCTCAGAGAGAGGTGAACTTTTAATTTTTTTGCTTTTTCTTACGGTTTTTAGCTGATAGGGTGTGGGAATCTTTTTGCATGTCCTTCCGGGCTGTATTTTCAATGGAAGAGGTCCTCTTAGTTTATTTGTAGTTCCAAAGGCACCAGGGATTCCATCATACCCTAAATTAAGGTTCAGGTTTTCCATTGCTGCATCCTGAGTCTTCAAAAACTGTGAACTAATAACATCTGTGGTAATCTTTGGCCTTTTGACTTCTTGTAAAGTGCTACATAGTTTATTTTCAGTGGTTCTGACAGCAAAAATATCCTCTGAAAGACCTTCAAACTTCGTATTCCTTGATGTCACCAACTTATCTGAAGAGCTGCGTAAGAGATCAGAACTGTGCAACATACTTGGTTGCAGTGTGATTTTTGCTTTCTCTTGATATTCTGACTTGTGTTCTTGTTGTGCCTTGTCTGACAAATGAACTTCCATCTTCTTGTACCTCCTCTGTCGTTTACGTACCTGACATTTCTCTATTTGATCAAGTCTCTCTGAACCTAAAGCTTCATTTTCTTTGCAAACTGAACGAATCGGTATAGCATCCCGGCCACTTTTAACTTCCGTTACATTATCTTTGCTCTGTGCATTTAATTTGTAAGGCACACATACTTCACTGCAAACCACACAGTTTGGGGATGTTTCTTTGCAACTGTTTGATAGTACACGTGGATCAACCGTGGCTGTTGTATTATACTGCACATCTGGTGAAATTTCTGCAGACGTATCTTCAGCTTGACAATCATGCACAGTTTCTGAAAGCAAACTGGTACCTACTCTGTTTGTGAACTTTGTATCATTTTTTCTTTCTTTTGAAAGATTATTTAGGTTAGATCTTGGGATTTTTTCCAAAACCTTTCCATAATTCTCAGTTCGGAGAGGGACTATTTTGCTACCAGGCTCTTTTGAATCTTCTAACAAGGCCCCAAGACAATCTTCTCCATCACAAGAAGAATTTGTGGGCAGCTTTTTTCTGCGGGCTACTTGTCTTCCCACCTTCTCTCCTACATATTTACTCTTAAACTTCTCTCCACAGTGAGTACTTTTTTGTGAGGTCACACCCATGTCTTTTACGGTTAACACGCTATGCCCCTTATTTCTCAGCCTTTCTTTGCCACGGGCATAAATTCTTGAGCTTTTTGCACCATTCAGAAAGCTAGTTGCTACTTCGTTCTCTGAAGATGGAATCTCAGTATTGCCGGCTTTCCTCTTAACCAACCCTGTTACAGAAACAGGCTCTGTCACTGAAGAATCTCTGCTAAAAACTTCCACTGAAGACAAATTACCTATTTGTGTATTCTCAGATGACTCACACAGTTTTTCTTTCTGAGGCAGAGAGATTCCCGAGTTCAGAGGTGACGGTGTTTCTGAATTTGCCCGAGTCCCATTAAAAGACTCTTGGATGTCAAATTTTAGAAAATGGGATGGCCCAACACCCTTTTGAGCACCTGTTTCTTTACCAGGCTCAAAGGTTAACAGCTGGCAAGAGTTATTTAAGAGAGATTTTATTCTCCGACTTTTTTTGTTTTCTGTCTCTGAAAGCACACTTATATTTTCTGGCTTATAGGACAGATTCTCATGAATTGATGAGAAAGGCAAAAACTGGGCACTAACTGTATTTTCCTGGTCCTCCACCAACCACTTCATCTTTGGCAAAGATTGCTGCGTTTTGTTTCCTGCAAACGCTAGCTCTGTTTTCTCTTTTGCACATTTGAGAAAGCAAGTGTGCTGCGAGCAATGTGATCTGCTATCAGAAAAGCTTTCTTCCAGAGTTCCTTTATCTTCTCTTTCAAATCTGCTCTTCTGTTGTTTTAGTTTGATTGTCTTCTCTTCAGTTAGATCACTGACAAAGCCCGTGTATCCTGAACAGTCTTTATTTCTCACACCATTTAAGGAGTCCAAATCCTCTACATTCTCTTTTAAAGTTCTTTGAAAACTCTTTTCTTTTGCATATTTATGAAGTAACAGAGGCAAGTTGTCACCTCTTTTTAAAAGTACTTCTTCATTTTGACTAGAGCAAATTGCTATTTTATTTTCTTCTACAGAAGTAGCTGTAGTTTGTAAGCCAGTGTTTGGTGGGTTGCTTAAATTTTCTAAATGCTGCTTGCTGCCTGGAACTGGGCCACCAAACTCACTCTGACATGCAAGACACTGATTTTCCATTGGACAAAGAGTGTTTTCTGTTTGGCTAGCATGTTGTGTTTGGATAGTCATGTTGCTGAGTAACAGACATGTATCACAGATTGAAGAGCTACAGTCAAAGGGGTTACCTGTGAGTGATGACACTTCCTTCTCCTCACATGTGCCTAGTTCTCTCTTCTTTGGGCCAAACAGAGAGTTGCAAAATTCAAAATTATGAACACAGGTTTTTTTGTTCAAATAACTGACTAATAGCTGTTCACTAGTTTTATTTCTCTGATTGCCTTCAGGAACCTCTGGAGAATCCACAGTTCTTATTTTGTCAAATTCATCTGTCTGGAGAGCACGCGTGCTGATCTGATCTTTTGCCTCATCTCTGTCACAAACAATTTCACTGACGTCTGTTACTTTACGAAGATCACACTGTTCCACAACCTCCATATTCTTATTTGAAATGTCTTCGCTTACCAAGGTAGCAGTAGACTTCTCTGCAGTATAAGCTGAGCAAAACATGTTTTGTGCTGTGAAAATGTTGTTTATCCCATGCAGATCTTCATGTCTGTTGCCGCAGTCATCTTCACAAGGAAGAGAACGACATGCCAAAGAGAAGTGCGCTGCTGGAGAGATGATGGCCTTATTACTATTATATTCAGCTGAAGCTTCTCCTTCCAAATTATCATTTTCTTTAATCTTATCGACTTCAACATTAAAAGAATGACTCTTCGGGAGAACTCCATCTACACGTGTACTCCTTGATAAAATATCGGAAGTACTGGCAGCTGTACACTTGTCTTTTATACTCTGATTATTACAATTCTGTGTTTCACTATGTTCATTTTCTAAATCAGTGACCACACTCTCTGTATTTCCTGCTGAAGACTTCATGTTCTTTTGGGAAATTTCGCTTGTCATATTAGAGTTATCAAAAGTCCTGGAACTTACTGAAGACTTGACTTTGTCTTTATGAAGCACAATTTCAGCGACCTGTTCCCCTGTTGTTCCAGAAGCACCAATTGATTCTTTTCCAGACAGATTATCCTGAGCCTTGTCCCTGCTTGAAACTTCATTAGCAGTACAAGAAGGACACTCATTACAATGAGGTTCTCTTGATTTTCGTGCAACAGGAGGTAGAGTTACATTTAGTGCATAAAACAAATTAAATTCTTTGCCAGTGGACAAACAGTCATTACTATTAGCTTCTGTAGCTTCAACTAAACTGCCAGCCAACTCTTCTGATGTTGTATTACTCTTAGATTCCTTTTTGAGCAGTTGTGCCGCAGATGAATCTTCTTCTAGCTTAGTGCTAAGATCCAGACAGCTGTAGCTACTGGGAGAAGAAATTTTACTGGAGGTATTATATAAGCATATGCCTGTCCATCCAGTTTCATGGAAAGAAATGTTGCTCGTTTCCATCAACAGACTATTTTCTTTTACATCATCCTTGCAAAGATCACTGACAGAAAATTGCCACTTGTCCTTTTTCAACTTTTCACCTTCCGATGGGATTGTTTTAATTTTTTCTTTTGAGAACTCCTCAGGAGATGAAACAACAGAACTAAAAACTGAAGGATGACAATGCTCAGAATTGGCACCCGCTTGAGCTTCGGGCCAGCTACAAACTTCAACGTTCTCTCCAGCAATTTTTCTCCAGCCTTCAGCAGCCTCTTCAAATTCAGAGCCATAGGATTTACCTACACTCGCACTTACTTCCCTATGATCAATCTCAGCACTAGATGATCCTTTGCTCCTTTTCACTGAGATCTGCTCTACTGGTACGGATGTGGAGGTTCGACTTTCTACAAACCCAGTTCCATGATCATAAGTCTGACTTTCGATGTGTTTGGAAAGATACTTTTTAGAGGTTTCATTAAGAATTTCATGGACTGCAGTACTATTGTTTTCTAGTGGCATATTTCTAAAGTCCAGATAAGAGATGCTTTTCAGAACTGAATATAAAACTTCAGAACTTTTTGTGGAGCGTGCTCTACAGCTTTCTACTGATGACAAACTATGAGGTTCATTATGACTAGGTATAGGACCAGTACAGTAGTCATGAGCATTGTTTTCTTCATCCTGATGGTAAGTCTGGCAATTAGCAAGTGATGTACTGAATTCATTAACAGGATTTCGTCTGGGTAACTTTTCTTCTCTAGTCTCCAAAATAGACACAATGTCACCCCCCGTTCTCCACGGCACGGCAGTATGGGCTTTCAACCCATTATATTCATTTGTTTCTTGTGGATGCTCTGTGGCTGATTCAAAGTCCATGACTTTTAAAGGCTCTAAAAACTCTAACAAGCTGGTTTCTGAAACCCCAGCTCTGTCCACGACTGCATCTACGTCTGGGCATTCATTGCTCTCAGGTGGAAGACCTTTACTCATTCTGTCATTCCTGCATCCTGTTTTACTAAATATCCTAGTCCCATCAGCCTTCATACCTGGTACTTCTTCAGTGAGCTTTGGCAGAGTTTCAGCTGTCACCTGAACATTTTCTTGGTTTCCTTCTGCATAAGAAAAAATAACACAAATCAAAATCACATGCTAAATTTAGAAGACATTCAGCTTACTAAGTTCCTTTTAGTATTGTACACAATATTGCATACATGTCGGTTACCAAAATGTTTTTGAAAGTGGGAATCGATGCTAGCAATTCTACTACAAGCCTTCAGAAGAAAAAAAACGAACTACCCCACCACAAACCTAAGGTAACAAATGCAAATATTTTCAGTACAGACATTCCCCATGAGCAGCAGGCATCCAAAGACCTGTATTTTTCAAATTCTTCTAATACTGAGCTATGTGCAATGCAGGTCCTATAACTCAATACATATGGCCAACATCATAATGCTTATTTGTAACATCAAAGCCCAAAGCAGCTGGGTACTTTATCTGCTCTACAAATATGGCTCTGCATTGAGTGAACAGTTCCATTTCTTCTTCCTTGAAGGCATTTTTGTCAGGAAGTCATCCACAGGAAGACAATGCATATCTCGTTCTGTCCAAGCAATTATGATTATTAATAAACCTTTTTGTAAAAATCACAAGGTGCTAATTCAAAAAGTTACAGTTACTGTAGAATATCTTCATATTTAAAACTTTAGAGGAAACATATTAGCTCAGATTTCTGCAGCTTTTTTTTCATATTTTCCACTAAAGACCAGGTCTAGATTGCATTCTGCAACTAAGAAGAAGTTTTAGTTATGAGAGCACGAGGAGGGAGAAAGAAAATAATTACCAGGTGTAGGCAAAGGGAACGAAGTATTTACAGCTAGCAGATTATGGATCATAATGAAATTAAGAATTAATTTTGTTGTTCCCTTCCTTTGGATTCTGCACTTTTATTTTTTAAAACATAGAAAACAAATGAGTCCTACTTCGTCACATCTTTGTTATTACTGCTCTCATATAATCCATCTCTGAAACAAAAGGAAATGCATGCCATCTGCTATTAACAGTACCTTCTGCTTTGGGATAAATAAGTATTTGAACTAAGTAACTAAAACATGTTTCGTACACAAAAGGTCTTCAGGGAAGTACACGTGCTGCTAGGGAAAAGCAGAGGATTAAGTTCTCATATTGTTCTAGCTATGCAGGTTAGTAGCTCATTTATTTTGCTTTACAATAAAAACTTTCTCACAATCACTCAGCAATATAAATCAACAAAAAGTAACCTGGGAGAGAAGCTGGGGGTAGACAGGTATATATGACTAAAATACACACCTGTGTTCTTTGGAGATCCCATTGTTGCAGTGCAACAGGTTCTCAAAGACTTCACCTCATGCTGGTTTAAGTGAGGGTCCTCCTGAAACAAGACAGATTCACAGATTCAGATTCACAAAATGCCAGGGGTTGGACGGGACCTATGAAGATCATCTCGTCCAACCCCCCTGCCAGAACAGGATCACCTAGACCTGATCACACAGGAACATGTCCAAGTGGGTTTTGAAAGCTTCCAGAGATAGTGACTCCACCACCTCCCTGGGCATCCTGCTCCAGTGCTCTGTTACTCTCACTGTAAAGTTCTTCCTTCTGTTGAGTTTAAACCTTTTATTTTCCAGTTTATGCCCACTGTCCCTAGTCCTATCATTAGACAGATTTATCAGTGGAGACTGACTGATTTTCTAAAATGTTTAGTGTGTTTCAGGGACTGTACCTGCTCAGCTAGGTTAGTTGTGAATGAAACACCACCACCAAGAAACCTCAGAATACATCAGCCCTTGCACAGAGGCAGCCTCGTGTTGCAGGTGGTTCACGCAACGTTTGTCACTCCTTTCTGATCCCATCACTATCATCTCACCATTAAACGATGCATGCAGAAAAGATCTGTATTTAGCAGCAAAGAAGCCTTGTGATGCAAGCAGCTAAAATGTAAGTGACTTAAAATGCAAATTGTGACATGTTTGAATCAGAATAATCCACATCCCTCCACCATTAACTCTATATCTCTGAATTTTGTGAGCTTTATTAGAACTTGCCTTCTACCACTCCTTCCCTTGGCTCAAAAACCCAGGAAGAGATGACCTAAGGTCTGCTTGCAGAAAAACTCCAAGCCAAACCAAAACACAAAAAAGCCATAACCAAGCTGCCTCCATTTTGAAATATGTGAAAATTCACCTTGGAAAACTGAGTGACTATGGAAAATGTAATTAACAAACATCAAAATCCAGATTTAAAACCACAAAGTATTTTAGTATTATGCAACATCCAGTAACTAATGTCAAACACGCACCCATGCACCTTATCCAGATATATCCTGGCCGGTATGCGTTCAGTTACAATACTATTTTTTTCTCCCCTGTTATTTTGGTGTGTGTGAAAACTGTTTACAAACTAAAGAAAACTGATCAAGGAAGTCACAAAAAAACTTGACTTTTTTAAAATAGAGTTTTGTGACTTGAGTTTTTAAGAGAGGATTCTTTTTCAGCAGCCTTTGCCAAGAAATTACATTTTTATGATCAATATTTGCTAGAGGGGAGTGGAATAAAACCAAGACATGACCATGCAAGCCCCTTGTTTTGAGAGAGGACACTAATTTAGAGTGACTTCCTGTGTAATTAACAACCAATAATTCTCAAAATGAAGAATATGTATTTCTAGATTAAAACCTGAAATACTAAACTGGAGCCCCCTGTAGCACTACAATATTATTACCAGACTGAAATAACTACAGTCTAGTGGTTAGTGCCTTGACTGGGGATGACAGTGCTAGTAGAATATGCTGTAGCCATAAACCCTAAAAACTCCAATATCCGTGTTTTATAAGTTGTTTCTTTTCTTCTTTTGGTTGCCAATGAGTTTTGTTCTTTGTTCTGTTACGTAACTGCTTCCCACCTTTCCAGTAGTATTTAAGCAAGTGAAAAGCCTGGTATTTTAAAATACTTCTGGTGTACTGAACGTAGTCGAATTTTTCACTGGACCCATGATAATGGCAAACACGCCAGAAGACACAAATAAGAAACAGGATGCCACATGGACAACATCCTCTGCCTACTCACTCTAACCCTAAATTCTAAATAGCACGCAGGGAGAAAATGTTACATTTGCTTACTTGTTTTGACTGACTTTCGCCAGGAGTTAAAGCACAGCATTCAGCATGGTGCTCCTCAGCAGCTTGTGCCTCTTCATCTTTCTGGTAACCATCACAAGAACAGTCTAGTTGCCTCAAGTTTCTTTTTTTGTTTTTTTCATCCTCTTCAAGGTCTCCAGCCTTTATTAATGCAACGGAAAGGGATTCTGCTGGCCCATGAGAAATCGCCTTGAGTGTATCGCCCAAATCCTCTGTGTGCTGGCAAAAGCCTTCTGCTCCAGAAGTCCTACAATGCTCAGCTGACAGACTGTCACTGTGTGCTAGTGCAGGTGTTGATACATCAGATTTTGCATCTAATTCAACATCAGGCTCTGATACAGCCATAAGTTCAGTGGAGATGCTCTCTGGCAGTCCAGTGTACAATTCCTCTGTCACAGCAGATGCAGAAGAATCCAGGAGAAATTCCACCCCAGATGATAGCATTGGGGCAGCTGAAGATCGGCCGTCCTGAGTTTTTCACAGTTTATCCTAAAAATGTTAAACCAACATATGTAGGAGTAATCTCTAGATTAAAAGGAAAAGCTTCATTCTTCAAGATTCAAGCATATATGTTAAAAAAAAAGATATTTTCAAATACTTTTTTAATAAAGGAGCCGGGGCATATTTGAGTATCTAAGCGAACGAAGACTATGGACAAATAGATGTTTTCAAGCCTCACCTCCCTGCTGATATAACCTCACCTTGTGGGAAACCGGAAAAGAAACTATAAAGCACATCGCAAGGTCTTGTATCAGACACCATACTCCTCAGCTAAAACTAAAACATCATTTGTTTTCCTGTGATTTTCTTAATTTTCTAGTATTTGGAAAAAAACCGCAATGTTTCTTCACATTCTCTGCCTTGAAGGAATACTTTCTATGTCATCATCCATCACACACTGTGCCTCGCAGCTTCTGTCACGTAAGCATCTGACACGCTGTAGGTGGACGCGCTGTGCCAGCACCGTTTCTCCACACGGCCTCGGTACCGGTGTCGGGATCCCGGCCCCCAGCAGCCCACTTTGCCAGGAAAAGCACGCAGCACGTGCAGCGCAAGGCAGAGGAGTCCTGACAACTGCTGGTGTGGTGCCGAAAAACCCGATTTGAAAACGCTACAGTCTGACCGTTCCTGAAGACCCACGCGTGAACGGGAACGAGCTTTTACAGACACTCGGAGACAACTGTCGTTCGGGAACGATCCCCTTTCTGGCGGTGCTGACTAACCCCCGCCCCGGTCCGGGCCGCCCCCGGGAGCCTCGGCTGCGGGCAGGGCCGGCAGCGCTCCTTTGTTCGAAGCGCCGCAGCAGCGCGGACAGACTCTGTCCCGGACTCTTCTTCTTTCGAAAAAAGACCCTACCACGGACAACGGCGGCCCGACCGGAGGCGCCGCCCGCTACGCCCGTCGCCGGTGGTCAGCACGCGCCCCGCG
>VWZK01008620.1:580103-640910 GCA_013396935.1 Baryphthengus martii | reverse complement strand
GCCGGCCCCGGGGGCCCCCTCAGCGAGCCGTACCCGGGGAGGAGAGGACAGGACAGGGTATGCCCCCGTGGCAACTACTCGCCCCGGCCCCACCTCGCCCCTGCCCACNTGGAAGGGGCAGGGCTGTGCTCCGACCTGCCGCAGGAGGGCCCGTGCTGCTTGAGCTGTTTGGTCCCTCGGTGGCCGACGAGCGGCCCGGGGTGTTGAGGCGTCCGAGCTCCCTCCGCTCCCGGGCTGCGCGGTGCACCCGGCTCCCCTTCCCGTGGGGCTGCCGGGACTCGCTATGCGCTCTGCGGTATCGGCCCCCTTGAGGGCAGCGGCCCCTGCCGAGCCCCGCTGCTGCCAGACTGCCCCTGGCAGCTGCTCCGGGAAACAAACTCGGCCGTCATTCTTTGCTCCTCTAACTCACGTTGTAAATGGCAGGCGGTGGGTTAATGACCGTCGGCCCGGCGCGGGCTGGCAGTGCGCCAGGTTTGTTCGCTCCTCCGTTCCCCCCGTGAGGGGCGGAGCGCTGCTGGCCCTTCCTACCCCGGGCGGTTTCCGTGCAAGACCGGCCAGCACACGCTGCAGCCGAGTGTCTGTTTTTTTCCAGACTCGCATCAATTCTAAGTCTGAAGGTTTTACTGAATTTATTTCAATAAACTTTAGATGTACGTTTTTTTTCCAACCATACCGTAGTAGCTCAATAATTGAATTGACTTTCCAAAACCCGCTTCTGCAAGCTCAGTGGGCATAAGTTTTGGTATTCATTTGAATGTATTTTACTCAAGGTTCAGAATTTATCCTTGAAATATAAAAGATATGATTTTAGAGATCAGTACAGCCCTCTCTGAGTGCTTGTAGAAGAAGTTGTTACTAAACTTTTAGTCTGAGGTTTATTAAACCTTGTAACGTGCCTTTCAGGTGTGGCATTCTTGGCTATGTGGTGGTACAACTCCTTTTATTCACACACAGGACATAAAGAGTAGTTTTGTAATGACAAGAGATCTGTGTTTGCTTTCATTTCCATATTAGATACTCAAGATGTCTTCAACTGTTTTTACTCAAAGCACCTGAGAAGAACCGGAATTCAAGATGAGAACCAACAAGGTGTACAAGCTCGTCATACATAAGAAGGGTTTTGGAGGCAGTGGTCAGTATCTCCTGGTTCATAACAGTGAGACCAGTACTCTTAATTGAACACAATTGACAGATTTATTGGTTTTTTTTAAGAAAATAGAGAAGATAGAACTTTGATGTAGCATGCAATATTATCAGCCAGAGTTTGGAAAGCACCTTTTTAATAGCAAGATACAGGAGAATAAAATTGTATTTTGTGGAACAGAACAAGATTGCAGCTATAAAATAAAATTGCTTTATTCTACCTCTTCCCCTTTTGTTGCATCACTTTTCTTTTTAACCTTGTATTTCAGTCACTCCAATAAGTGACAGACATGTCGATGACTTATGACTGCGCCTACATGTGTCTGCCTACTGAGAACTGCGTCATTTATTTCATTGCTCCCTGCTTATAGACATACCGTGTTACTAACTCTTGTTAAGATTCTCTACCCATCTACTTTGTTATTTGAAAAATACAAAAGATGATTCTGCTCGCCTAATTAAGGCACACTCTTTTGCTGAACAAATCTTCTGTGAAAGTTCTGTGATGTAAAAGAAAAGTTTTTGCGCACAAGAGTGGTCAGACTGAAGTGGCTGGATAGGGGAACTGACGTGTAGTGAATATAGTGCATTGCTGATATGCTCATCTTGGGCTAGTGTACTTGTGCAGAGTCAGCTATCGCATACAAATAGGCAAGCATCTGTCATATGTATCTGTTCGCTACTGTTTTCCTCATTCATTTATGTCTTGTAGATGATGAACTGGTGGTGAATCCTAAAGTATTCCTTCAGATCAAGCTGGGAGATGTTGTGGAAATAGCACATCCCAACGATGAGTACAGGTGAATTCTCTTTCTGCTGACTTCAGTCAGGTGTTGTTAGAGCACTGCAAGGGCGTGTTCATGTGCAGCGGCTTCTAGAGTGAGAGGCTCTTTGAGCTTATAGAACTTGGCTGCCGTGTGTTTTTAATGTTTGAACAAAAGAGGATGATTATACCGGGAGCTCTTCCTTAAAGCTTATGGAATTCTTTGGTGTTAGTTTGCTGACCTTTTGTAGAGCAGGTAACACCTGAATATAGAATCCACACTGTCTTCATCCTCTTCATAGAGCTGCTGTTACCTAATGATGGTTCTTCCATTCTATAGGATATCCCAGACAAAATTAAAACTTCCTGGTCAGCTATAAAGACATAAACCTTCTTATATGAAGCGGCTCACCCTGCAGCCTGTATCTGAAAACTAGCAGTGTACTTGTATGAGGTTCTGAGAAGTTCCTGTGTGACCTACTTGCCCATTTAGAATATGATGTTTACCTAAAGATGTAAAGATGCTTTTTCTTTAGCTTATCCCATGCTTCATGTTACTTCTGCCAGAGTAGACTGTTGATATCTCAGCTTGTCTACCCTTTTTCTTTTTTTGCATGTTAGTCCCCTGCTTCTGCAAGTGAAGTCACTTAAGGAAGATTTGCAGAAAGGTAAAACTCTAGGCTCATAGACTGCATAGTAAAATTACAGCTAAAGATTATATGATTTGGCTGTACCTGGGATTGACTAATGCATGTTTTAACTTTGTAAGAAAATCAATGCTTTGTCTATTTAGGAATGCATGGATTATAATTTTATCGGAAAATGAATAGCCAATTCAAAATCTGCTTTTGGTTGAGGGGTATGATTTAAATAAAACTGGCTTTAAAGCCTTAAGTTTTTGTTTCTACATTCTCTGACAAGCTTTGTATCTTTTGTGACAGGAATTAATTCAGCCTAAACTTTGAGTTTATCTCACCTGCTTTGATTTTAAAGGCTCTTTAATTGGGCCATAGCTAAAAGAAGCTGTTGTCTTTTGCTGAGGCCCTAAGTGTTTTGTGACAGTCTCACTGTATTGCCTTTGCACTTGTAAACCAGAACCTTTTGGGGATGTCCATTTCCCTGTTGTCCTTTCTTATTTTCGTGGCAGAAACTATAAGTGTGGATCAGACAGTTGCACAAGTGTTCCGACTGCGGCCATACCAGGATGTCCATGTGAATGTTGTTGACCCAAAGGTTTGTGGCTTTGCAACTTCTTTGCATCTGTCCCTTCACTTCGCTCAAATAAGAGCTCTGTGAATTTCTATTTACAGTACAGTTCCAGGTACACACACAACTTCAGCGGTTATTCTGCTGAGACTTCCCTTTTATCTTGTATCAGTTAGGAGTATTGGCTTGCTTTAGAATGGCTCTCTCTAACATTTGATTCCTAACAGATTGAAGGGTGCTACTTAGAAGCAACAAGTAAAATGTAAGTATTATTTTCTTCTGTTTCCCAGGAGGTGACCTTGGACTTGGTGGAGCTGACCTTTAAAGATCAGTATATTGGGCGTGGGGATATGTGGCGACTGAAGAAAAGTTTGGTAAGGCCTCTGCTGTCCTCATGTGTAGGGTGGGGGAGATTACGTACTTTCTTTCTTTGCTTGCTGTGAAAAAAATAAGCATTTTATAAAATACAAGAGGACAAGACCAGTATCAGCAGCTGCTGAGGAACATATACTGTAAGTGATATATCAGAATCGGAGAAATGAATGTAAATGTGTTGCAAAAAAAACCTCATAATTTTCTACTTCATCACCATAATGTTAATTATTGCTTAGGACACCAAAAATGTTGTTGAGAGGTTTTTTCTTATGTTTTGAATTTTGATGATTTACTACACTTAGAAGGAATTGAATCCAGATGTTTTTCAGGTAGAGGTATGTGAAAGTATCCTCTTTCCCATAGTACCACTTCATAAACAACTGTTAGAATATTTTGTTTCTGCATCTCTGAAGTGCAGTGTTTGGCTTTTCTAAGCACAGTGAATTAGAACAATGAACCTAGTGAAAGTTCATACGCATTAAGAACTATTTTCTGTTGTCTGTTGCAGTGGTTCTCTAGGCTGAGATAGTGTAACAGTAAATATGCTCAGTGATTTTCATGATTTTATGACAGAAGTTAGGTGTTTGAGTGTGAATGTGTTTTTTATGTAAATGGGTCTGCTCACTCTGTGCCTACAGTTTTAACACCTGTAACTTTTTTTGTAGGTCAGCACGTGTGCGTATGTCACCCAAAAAGTTGAATTTGCGGGTATCAGGTCAGTGCCTCCTCTCAGGACTTACCATTACTTAGGACTTTAGATTAATAAGTCCAGAATATCAAACTGGAGAGTATTCTCTGAAAAATTCCTTCATGTTTTTTTGTTCTCTTACACTTCTACAGATTTCTGTCTGCACCGCAAGGTCGGGGGGAAGGTGTCTATCTGATTTGGGGTTGAAGAAACTAATAGTAGGGGAGCTTGCCACACTTTTTGCTCTAGAATGCCAGATAATTTTCCTTTTACCTCTTAAAGTATCTCTCCCCCTTCCCAATATGTATTGATAGTTCAGATGAGGGTTACTTCAGTTGCTGTTGAGATGGCAAAGGGACAAGGAAATGTGCAGATGCAGATGGAAATGGCTGTTCAGCATCTTTTGGGTTAAAGATCAGATTTTAACCAAATGTCTTCAAGTCATCCTTGAATGCAGATTTTGGTACATCCCTTACTTGCTCAAATACTGATTCTCTGATCTTCATATTCACTCTGATTAGCAAATATTCTGCACTCCTTTTCTTCCAGGGCGCAGGCAGGTGAACTGTGGGTAAAGAGTGAGAAAGTCACTTGTGGATACATCAGTGAGGACACCCGGGTAAGATTTCAGAGAAATGTTAAAATGCCAACTGTTGAAGCACCTACTCCTTAGAGGGTAGATGCTGTGTGATGCAGTGGGTACAGTCCCATAAGTTGCTCTGTAGTTAACTTTTGCATTTGGGCCTTTTAGCAAATGTACCTTGTTTTAAATAAGATCTATCCTTCCTTTGCAGGTGGTCTTCCGCTCCACTTCTGCCATGGTTTATATTTTTATCCAGATGAGCTGTGAAATGTGGGATTTTGATATTTACGGTATGTAGGTGACTGACCTGCACGCTGTGAATGTGGCTGGCAGCAGCTGTCTTTTCTGCCTCTACTAGAAAACTGTTACTACTAGAAAGCTAAAATATCTTACCGTTGGCCTAGGCAGTGCTCTGAGGTGCACTATGGTGCCTTCTTAGGTCCTTGCTTGCAGTGCCGTGCTTTTCTGTAGTGCTTAGATCCTTGTGGTGCCACGCTTTTTTGTCTCCGGGATATTCCATAATTTTCCTGTCCCTGCTGTAGGGCCTGGATGCCATTATCTCAGTGATGAGATCAAGAGGGCCGACTGACTATGAAAACATTGACATTGAAAAGGTTTTCTGTGGATAGGAACATTTGGTGGTATAGGAAGGTGCAAGCCTGTGTGAATCCTGAAACCAAAGACGTGTGGAAGTCCTGTGCAAAGAGGACTTTGTTTGTTTAGATTTCTCTTGACTTTGGCTTAGCAAGGAAGCCCAAACCTCACCTTAGCCCACATAGAGTCTGCCAGAGTCATTAAAACTTCAGGCATTAAGAATGAGTCACTTCTCTGTGTCATTGTCTTATTTTTCCTTCTGGCTTAATTCTTTAGCAAAGCTCTTACCACTTCCTTTGACCATGTGTTTAGGCATATGTAACTGGGCAACTATTCAAAACTGAGCAGGGGATCAGTGGTACATACTATGTCTAAAAGGTGGTACAGATGCTTTCCCAGCATGCTGCGAATGTGTTGGAAAAATGAATTTAAAGGTCAGATCCTTTTGACAGGAAGAGTCTTGTTTACATCCTCTGAAACGTGGTCGTGCTTTCAAATCTTTTTTATCATCTTTGCTTTAGTGATATCAGCATTCATTATGTACACAGCTGCTCTGATTCTAATAATAATTCTCTTAGAATCTCAGGGTTAAATATACCCCATAGTTGAAGTAATTGCTATTATTTGATGCTTTGGAGATGTTTACTTTGCAGGGGATCTATACTTTGAGAAAGCCGTGAATGGTTTCCTTGCTGACCTCTTCACAAAATGGAAGGTAAATAGCTGATGGAGTTCAGCCTGTTCTGAAAGAACAAGTCAATGCCATCTTAATGAGCCCGTTAATGTGCCAGTTTGAGGAAGACCCAGGTTGTATCAAACAGTGCTAAGATTTACAGGACTATGAGAGGTGAATCTTGGGCACCAAAAGAGTGATTACTGCAGGTCTGCACTGAATCGTACGTGTGCTGTGTGACAACAGATCAGTATTGGGATATCTGCTGTGTTCGTATCATACAATTTGTTTGTGTGGAGGCTCTGACTGGGCTAAAGTCACTAAACGTGTGATATGGTTGGTTGTGCTTGTGCTGCAAAGCACAAGCCTGTTTTACACAATTTTATTTGTTCCAGGACTCAGTTCTGGATATTTCCTTAGTACAGTGTATAATCTGTTTAGTGCTGCTACCTTTAGCATGGAGGGGTTCCAGGTGGTCCTATATGGGCCACTCATGATGTGCAAAGTTCTTGGAAGTAAATTGTTTCAAAATCAAACAAAGCCTTACCACCTCTTAGGACTGAACAAGCCAGAGCTGTTTCCTGTCTCAGTGCATGATCTGGCTCAGAGCCAGCTACAACTGCTGTTAGCAGTTCTGCAACAGACTTCCTCTGACTTGAGAGAATCGTATCAGTACTTGGGGAAAAAAAACATATATAAAACCTGCAACCTAAATTGAAAGAATAGCTAGAAAAGGCAAAAGAGTCTGAAATACTAAATGTATAATATCTATGCATGGTGTAGCTCATGATGGTCCTGAACATTAAGGAGAGCAGGAGTGTGCTCAACAGATTGGTGTCATTTTCATTGTTGTTTTTTCATCTGGTAGAGAGTTATTAGGAGCTGTCTGTGAAATGCCTGGTTTGCTGTTAGTGCTGTTTTACCATGGTGGATGTGGGCCTGAGCAATACCAGGACTCACAGGGCTTTTCAGGATTTTTTTTCAAGGGGATGGCCCATTTGCTCTTCAGAGCCTAATGCAATAGCATTAGCACAGTATCAGTTTAATGAAGTTTTAATTTTTTATTTCTCTAGAATCATTAGGGGCATCTCTTTAAACAGTAACAAATAAGAACATTAGATTGCAATGAGTACGTATAAATAGACAACTGTCTGTATTTTTTTAAACAAAAATCTTGTATCTTGGCAACTACAGAGAGGAGTTGCTTTAGAGACTAGTGGAGAGTGTTCTGGTTAAATGTGGTATAGCCTGGAGACACAGAATCTACATAACAGACAGTTACATTATTTCACAGAGACGTATGCAACACTGCTGCAGTTATATTAATACAGGAGTCTACCTTTTTCTAGTTGCCTTGGGTCCTAGGTGTGAGGGGAAAGAGAGTGTTACTATATATGTATATACTGCATGTCACCCTTAAGGTTTTCTTTTTTCATCTGTTCTTCCTGGACAGGAGAAGAATTGCAGCCATGAAGTGACAGTGGTTCTATTTTCTAGAACATTTTATGAAGCCAAATCTATAGGTATGTAAATTCTGTATTTTCATGTTTCTATTCTTAAGCCTATCTCCTTTCTTGCAAGTTGGTCACAGGCTGCCAGTGATTTTTTTTTTTTCCCTTCCTTTTTTTATGCCCTTGTCCAAAGTATTCCCTACCAAACACAATGGATACACAGACATTCTTATGAAAATACTGCAGTGAAAACCTTACATGGAAGAATAGATGGCAAGTTTTCCTCATCATACTCAAGCGGTCGTATTGGTTTAAGAGCAATTTTGATGTTGTATAGAGCTGATATTTCTCTAAGCGGGTTGTTGGTTTTTTTAATGGAGATAACAGCTCTCATTTTTATACAGGAGCATAGGATAATATGTGCTTTTGCTTCCTTTTCAGATGAGTTTCCTGAAACGCATCGTGCATCAATTCGGCAGGATCATGAGGGGAGATTTTATGAAGATTTTTACAAGTATGTCTTCCCCCCATTTCTTTCACCTCTTGTCCCACAGTGTGTGGAGAATATCATGTCATTAACTGTAGGACCTTGTAAAGAAACTGGCTGAAACTGGCAGCAAGTTGATGAGTAGTCTCCATTCCATCTGTGAGCACATCCCTGTATTTACTAAGTCAGTCTTCCACGTACATGGGAATATCGAGTTGCCTGCATGCTATTGGAATTGCCAGTGAACTTTAAAAGATGTGTAGTGTTAGGAGTAGTTTTTGCATAAGACTTGGCTATTTTTCAGATCTCTACACTCTTGAGTAGTTGAAAGACATGCTGCCATTGCTGAAACCACAAGTGTTTCCAGTTGGATACTGGAGCTCTTTGGCTGATGGTCGCAACAGATGAAGCTGTGAAAGCTGTCATTTGATTCTGAACTTGAACTTGTTAACGATCTTACTGCTGTGCAGAACAGTGATGCTATTTGACATAAAATGTTGATCACCCATTTGGAAGTGAGAGATTATTCTGCCCTTGTGTGCACATCTACACCTTAGTGGTCGCTACAAGTATGCGGTAGTTTTAATGTGCTGCCTAGCAGCAGGAAGAAACACTCACCTTTTCTGTAGTTTGTTCATCCTTTCTCATTTCCACTTCATAGCTTCCTTTCATGGTCCTTATTAATTTGTGCTCTTTCTAGAGTTGTAGTTCAGAATGAGAGACGAGAAGAGTGGACCTCATTGCTTGTGACCATTAAGAAGCTTTTCATCCAGTATCCTGTGTTGGTACGACTAGAGCAAGCAGGTACAAGAACTCTCTTTTCACATGCTTTTACTCTTTTCTCCATTTTTTTTGTTGTTGTTTTTTTTTTTTTTTCCTAGTTGGAGCAGGTTGGGTGTTTAAAGTTGTCTGTAAACTCTTTAGTTTTAGTTGGAGTCTGGTATTTTACTACTCAGTGCTCTCCTGGCCGGGCTGTTTTGCTTGAGTCTTTCTGAGATATACCAATACTAGTTTTTCTGTATCTTGTTGGAGTGATAGGATTTACTATGAGTGCAGTTTTGTTGGTTTTTTTTTGATGTGTGTTTTTTTGTTTGGTTTTGGTTTTATTTTTTGTTTAAAGATACTCTATACAGAGGTGATTATTTTTTTCCCTTCTTTCCTTCTGAACGCTTGTCCAGAGGGCTTTCCTCCAGGTTACAATTCTACCTCAGCACAAGGGAACTACCTGGAGGCCATAAATCTTTCATTCAATGGTAAGTTATGAACAATGGATAAAATTATACAGAGGAAGAACCATGAAAGCAGCTGCTGATAAATTGATGTGAGCTTCTGTTGCCTGTTCCTTAACACTGTGAAGAGGAGCATAATATTAGGTGGTTAAGTTTTCATTTTCAGCCTCAGAAGAAATTGTCTTATGTGTCTCTGGAAAACCGGTGGCTTTCAAGTAACTATTGGGTTTTGCAGGCTTCAGGAACCGTTTACAGGGCTTCATTAGGATGAAACTTTTTCTTCTAGCTGTGTATCTGTGTGAGAATGTCTTGGAATAGAAGTTGATATTTTGAATTAGGGAAGCATTTCAAAATCAGATTTAGGTGAAGCTGCTCTGTCTTTTTTAGCAGGGAGATGGATTTGATGGGCTGGAAGGGCTCTTCAAAGATCTGTTTTTTGTGATTCTGTACATCAGATGTTCTGTCACCTTAGTGGCTGTCTTGTTACTCGCATGATAGGGAGCACAGGATGTTATTAAAATTATTAGTAATGGACTTTACCTTGTTGATTTGGTTTTTTTTTGTTTTGTTTTGTTTTTTTGATTTGGGTTTGAGGGTGTTTTTGAGATGTTATAAAGGAAACACTAAACATACGAGGAAGATACGTCTTTTTATGTATCTAGTTTCCATCTTCCCTTCTGCCCCAACTCCTCTGTCTCTGGTAGATTTATTAACATTTATTGGTTGGACAAGGCTATCTACAAGCCCTCTCGTGCTTGCATGTGCTTTGTGAAAACTTATTTAATACCACTGTTAATAGAGTCAACTCCCTTGCTCTGAAAAGAAAACCATCCAGCATGTTTTTTCTTTTAAAGTATTTCCTAATTCTTTCTCTTAGTGTTTGACAAGCATTACATAAACCGGAACTTTGATCGGACTGGCCAGATGTCTGTGGTCATCACACCTGGTGTGGGTGTATTTGAAGTTGATCGACTCCTTATGATTTTAACCAAACAGCGGATGATAGACAATGGTAAGTAACTAGTAGTACTGTGCAATCTTTATGAAAGCAAACAGGTAGAGATATATATATATATGAAAAAGCTCTAGCTTTTTCGTGCTATGGAAAAGTATCTGTTTTAACTTGTGTGTTCTGGGAAGAGAGGTTACAGCTGGAAAACTTGTATCTACACTTCATATTGAAATGAGCAGATTTTGAGAGAATTTATAGGTGTTTAATTTCTTCTACACATCTTAGAGCATAATCTTGCCTGACTTGCATAGTATAGATGAAACACTTCTTATATCCTCACGGGCACTGTTGGTTTGTAACCATACCACAGGACTGTTAACTACCATTTTCAGCGTAAATTACATCTTAAAATCTGATACAAATAGAAATTAGGCCTTCAGCTCAAATTAGTGACCTGTTTTGGCTTAGCACATCAGTGCTGCTGGGTAGAGAGCTGAACTCTACTATTCTTTGTTTACAGGGATAGGTGTGGACTTGGTATGCATGGGAGAACAACCATTGCATGCTGTACCACTCTTTAAGGTAATGTGCATGCTTCTTTTCCCTTCTCTCTGCTCCTGCGAGGAATGTTTCTCATTTTGTGACAAGCTAGACTTTAGTTGCTTTGCTTCTGACTTACTCTTACAGCTCCATAACCGCTGTGGACCTGGTGACTCCAGATTGGGTGATGACTACAATATTCCGCACTGGATAAACCATAGGTAGGTGAACTCTATCAGTCTTTGCCAAATGCTTCTGCTTTGCTTTCCTCTTTATAATCTGTTGAATTCTCTTTCTTATTTTATTATTTATTTCCTCTGCTCTCCTTGTGAAGCAGAGACATATTACAATAGTGTAACAGTTTAGGGTCAGGGCAGCCTGCTAGACCTATAACAGACACTCTGTTAACCCCCCCTGCCTCCCCAAAGGTGAACAGAAGGGGAATAAAGAAGAGAGACTTATGAATTAGAAAAGGAAACTAAAACAGCTCTAATGAAAATGAAAATAATAATAATAAAAATTGAATATATGTAAAACCAGTATTGAACCCAACCCCACCTGATGGCAGTTACATCACCGTCTGCACTGATGCTGTGAAGCAGGCACCAGGAAAGTCCCAGACTAGGCCCAGTGGCAGATGGGAACTGAGTTCAGGAGCTGGATCCTGGTGCTGGATCAGGAACACACAGATCGGGATCGAAGGCAGAACAGACAGAGTCCTCCTCAGATGCTGGCCATTGAAGAAGAAAGAGCTGAGCAAGAGCTGAGAGCCGTGTTTGACCCTCGTGATCCCTCAGCTTTATGTTGAATATTACATATATAGGATGGAATACCTTGTTGGTCAGTTTAGGGTCACCTGTCCTGTCCACTCCTCCCTGCAGGTGCAGCCTTTTACTGCCTGCGCCCCCCACAACGTGGTACATGAGATCCAGCAGTGGCCTTGGTCCACACACCAACCCTTGGTGCTAACTCTAAACGTGGAGTGTTATCGCTGCCAGAAGCAAACGCTGCCTGTGAAAACACACTGCTAACTTCAGACAGTGCAGTTAGTTAGAAGAACTGAGCTGAAAAGTAAAATCACTGAACAGAATCATTCTGTTCTAACTCAAACCAGGACAAATAATCTTGCACAACTCTGAGTGTTGATGCAGCATAGCAGAGATGATAGGCAATTTGCAGAGGAAATGGTCCTGATCTTAAGCTTTCTTTCCAGCTAAATTAGTTCTAGCTAGTTTAGTTTAGCTATGCTCAAATGAAGTCAGGAAGCTAAACAGAAAATACAATCACTTTGACTGGATTGGCTATTAGTGAAAACAAATACATCCCAAATGAATAGTTAACAGGTAGAGAAAATGTGGATAACTTGGATAAATGTTGGAAGAGTTGCAGGAAACACAGACACTCAGTGTTAGACTGCTTCACTCCAAGACATGGTGGGATTCTTTTCTGCTTTCTGTTAAACATTTTGTGCCATAATACTCTCTCTCCTTTCCTTACACATGAAGATCAAGGTTAAGGAAGAAAACTACCTCTTCAGATTGACTGTCCTGACCAATTATCATTCATGTGTTGCTTACACCTAGTATTTTTGAGAGACTAGAAAGCATCTGATCTTTGACCTAGATAAAAAAAGGTGTCTGAAGGCTTACAATGAGGCAGGATTTAACAGCTGCAGAGGACAAGAAACAGGTCGTAATAAATTATTTCAAGTGGGAAGAGGTCTGCAGTTTTCCAGCAGCTGATGTGAGTTATTGCCGTCATGTAAACTAGGGAGAGAGTTGTGTAAACTGCACAGTACTGTACAGACAGTGAAAGTGGATACCTTTCTGGAGAAAGAGGATGTGAGTACAGATGTAGCCATGTTATGAAGAGGTCTAGACTGGGGCTGTGTGGGATTCAAAGGCTGTAATTTAAGGGAAGAGTAGCTTCTCTCAAGGTAACCATCCATCAGTGGTTTCCATGTTGTCTTGCACAGAGAAAGGTACCCCCTTTTCTCCATCTAATAGGTACCTCAAATTCAGGGGCTGTTTGCTGTGTAGCTAACCAGCTATGTTCAATTCTTAGACTCCAGCTCAACTGCGCTGTCCTTCCTTTTAGTTTCTACACATCCAAAAGCCAGCTCCTGTGTAACAGCTTCACTCCACGGATCAAGCTGGCCGGAAGGAAAGTAGGTATCTTTCTGATTTATCTGTTTTTCTTACTAGCTTGTCAGATACCTTTTCTCAGCTGAGCATCAGAATCTTTCTAGCAAGTATTTCAACAGCTGTAACTAAGTTTCTGTGTTAAGAATGAAACCAAAGCTGCAATGATTGTTGTAGCGATTGTGAATGAAGGACTAGCTTTGTAGGTTGTTCCTTTCTAGGATGAAACTAGGTGGAAAATGTTTTAGTCGCCATAAAAGTTAAGAGTTTCATTCTGTAACAAAGAACTCTGTGGACAGGAAGAAAAGTGTTGACGAAGAGGCATTTTTTTTGTACAGGATTGTGACTGAGTATCAGTATTTAATACTTCTGAAGTTGTCTGCCTCACTGAGTCAGCAGGACAAACTTAAGTCTGATGCTTGATAACACTGGAGGATATTTCTTTAGAACATGCTGACTGTTTCTCTTCTCTCTGTCTTTCTCTTGCTCTCTCTTTTTTTTTTTTCTTTTTTGATCACTTCACATTTCCTTTGTTGGACTCTCCAGCCACTGACTGAGAAAGCAAAAAATAACCGAGATGCCTGTGAGTAATTCTGTTCTGGAATGATCTGTCTCACTGACTCACAAACTAATAGACAGCTGGAGTAAGACAATGACACTTCAGCAAAAACACTACTGATGAGATGTGGGAAGGGACAATTCTTTCAGAAAACCATCACAAAATCCACATAGTTGTTATCCAGGGTGTTACTGTGCATATGTCAATTGCCTTCTTGGAAAATACCTAAGAGGGAGGGGTGAGTTTTCCTTCTGTGTGTTTTGTCACCTGACTGGAGGAAGAGATGGTACCAGACTGGTGTGCTGGTGGTACTGTTTGTGGGAGTAGGACAGAAGGACGTTCACTGGGATGTTGTCAGTGCTGTGACCACAGAGCTATGGTGGGAGAAGGCTTCATATTCTAATGCCACCTCCTTTCAGGAAGGTGTACGTTCTGTAAGTGAAGCGGTCCATTCTCTCAAAGGTGCTTTAAACGTGCAGTTTCCTCGTGAGCAAACTTGAGGCATCTGTTCATACAAGGATTGATTTGTTGATTATTAATTTAATGTCTTAATATATGGGGAAAAGATATTAGGGCCTCAGCAACGCTGATTCAGAGGCACCAGCTTTGATAATTGAGCTGCTCCAGCTGTTCTGTTAAGAGACTTTTGTATGTGATTTCTTTTTGAGTAGATACATTTCTGAGTGGTGAGAGCTGGGTACTTCTACATTGCAGAGCTTGAATATTCTTGAAAGAGGTTCCAGTAATGATTTTTATTTCAGCGTTAGGGGCTCCAAAAGATGCTGAGAATGCCCTACCTATCCAGGTGGATTATGATGGCTATGATGCCCAGGTGTTCAGACTGCCAGGCCCATCCAGAGCCCAGCGCTGTACCACTTTCAGGTAAGAAGCTTGCGAGTGTACTAGTCCTGGAGGAGCCATGTTGTGGTGTATTTCTTGGTGCCTAAAATATTTTACTTCCAAGATAGAGTGAGAGATCTACGCAAAGGCATAAGTACACTTTCTCCTTACGTCTTGAATTTTGTCTGAAGTAGAATGAAACTAGTCTTGTGTGCTTTCTTACCTAAGCTAGGTAAGAAAGTACTTGCACAATAGACTTGCATAGGGTTGTAGAAGTAGCATTAGTTTGATGCGCTGCTTAGTAACTGATGTTGAACACAGAATGCTGGGGAATCTTCCCTGAAAATGTTGCCTTCTGAATGAAAGAAGAAATAGAAGCTGGGTGGAGGTTCTTAAATATTTTATGGCCTTTTTTCTGAGAAGAAAGACTAATTATTCTCATATACTGGCCAAATTAAATGAACAACCTATAAATTTTAGTGATTTTTCAGGAATATGGGATTGATGAACTTATTTTTGAGGTATATTTTTGCTTTCCTTCTTTTGGTAGTATTGCCAAAATCTGAAGAAGCTTTGAATGTGGACTCATTTGTTAATATGAGCAGACTGTAGAAACCCATGCTGAAAGATGCCAGTGAAACTTAATATAGTTAATAATTCCAAGTAGTTTCCCTATAGCTATGTGTTCCTAGTGCTGTATGCTCAGGTCTAGTATCTTCTAGACCACTTCTGTATTACCAAATTGGTGTGGTGTCTGTAGAATTGGATAAAGAGTCAAGCCTGCTCTTTTTGCAGCTGTTGTGCTGGAAGCATTTTAATGTTGCTGTTCTTTTGTTGTGTGATGCACAAAATATAGTACCCACATAGTCAAAAAAATAGTGGTAGCTTCCTTGTAGTCCTCTTCTTGAGTTCATCTGTTGAGTATTGAGTCTCTTACATGTCTTGGGCCTGTTGAAGCCCCTTGATAACCCAGGAATTAATATTTTTTTCATATGACTGAACATATCTTTATTTTCAGCAGATCTGTGAGGGAGAGAGAAAGTCGTACCAGAAAGAGCTCCAGTTCCTATGACGTCTCATGCAGCCCTTCTCTGCAGAGCCGCACGCTGCCCTCAGAGGAGGTGAGGAGCCAGGCTTCTGATGACAGCTCACTGGGCAAGATCTCCAACATTCTGATGATTCCACGGCCTCATCTGCATCAGTGTGAAGTCAGCAGCTCTTTGGGCTATACCAGCACCAGAGGTCAGCCTAAGGCAGATGGGAAAGTACCTTAGGTGGTGAGTGGGGAGAAAGAAGATGGAAGTTTGTGTGGGCCGCCACCAGACCCGCACAGGGGAGCTGGTGGTTATGCTAGTGTTCATGGTACGCCTTTTCTGCAGCTCCAGCTCCAGCTTGGGCGTGCATTCACCCTCAGTTACCCTTGTCCAATTCCGTTGTGTTTTTTTATTGGTTTGTCCTAAATAGAAATGTCCTGACACTGATTTGCTCTTTTCCCTTGTCTATTGCCTACTTTAATATCTGACTGTTCTCCTTTGCCTGCCTGCAAATATGGACAAGTAACTTTTTATTATCCAGGTCACCTACAATCTGTCAAATGAGAATTGGCCTTAGTAGTGAGCCCTGGGGAACACCGCTTATAACTTCCCTCTATGGGAATTTGTTGCCATTAAGAGTCACTTTCTGGATCCTTCCTTCTGACAATGTGCTGCTGAGCTATCATGGTGTGTCAGTAGTGCTGACAGTCTCCTTTTTTCCCTTCCAATTTAATTTTGTTCTTGGACCGTATGTGTAATTTTCCACAAACTCAACTCATTTCTAGGTAAATTGTATTCCTCCTGCAAATTCTTGATCTTCTGTAAAATTCTCTCTCTGAAAGTTCTTACAGTTTGTTTTTTTTTTTCATGTCATGCTATCACCTGAAATCTTGTTTATCCTGTTACAGAAATTGAGTTTACTGGTGTAGAACTGATTACACCATGTACTTCACATTTACCTTTCATATTTTCCCCTGCCGTCACTTAATATACACTCCCTTTTTTTCTGGCATTTCTGTTACTCCTTTAGTTTGAAGGGTAGTCTTGTGACGCAGCTGAAGGTGCGCAGCTGGATGGGGATGTGTGGGGAGACCTGGAGTCACTGAGGTTTCTCACGTATTCTAGTTGGTAGTGTAGAGTGGTAAAGTGTAGAAGTGTTTCTTCTCTTTGAGATTTCCATTTGTTGAATAGAGTAATTGCTGCTTAGTCACCCAGTTTCTTTTTTTCCTATTTCTAAATAACCGCACTTCTGTTCTATATTGAATAGTAATGACAGTGACCAGCTTGCTAAGATCGTGTCCCATGTCTTCTGGAAGTAATCCCTTATTTCAATGGTCAAATCTGAATGTTACAAAAATGACATATGTTGCCTAGTTGTAGCTTCTTCCATGTCTTTGGTGCTCATACTGAAATTTATGGTGTGTCAGCCTTTTGATTTCTGAAAAATTCTCCAAGCTCTGAGTAATTCTTCATAGTTGACTTAAGTGCTTTCTTCATGGCTTCGTCTAGTATAAAGTGACACAGTACGCAGTAATGCTGTAATGGCAGGTGAAATAATTTTCTTTCTTGTCTGGATTCTTGTTTATTCTGTAAATGGCAGACTGGATTGAAATTGCAGCTTCTCCCCCTGCCTATCCTCAGCTCTCCTTGTAGATGTATATGGGAAATCTTTATAATTAACTGATTAGGGATATATTTCACTTGTCTTCTGTGTGATCTCAACACTGACTTTAAGTTGTGTTTTCTAGACGTCCTTGACAACATGCTGGAGACTCAGCAACGTGATTCTAGCGCTCCTGGGAGGTTCCACGTTGGCAGTGCAGAATCCATGCTGCACATTCGGCCTGGGGGCTACACCCCGCAGCGAGCACTGATAAACCCGTTTGCCCCATCTCGCATGCCCATGAAGCTTACCTCTAACAGGAGGCGCTGGATGCACACTTTCCCTGTGGGTAAGTCTGCTTCATAGCACGTTAGAGTGCTGTTACTTCTTCCCTGTCCAGGCATGAACACAACGTGAGAACCAATGTGAACTCTGGCATCTTGAAGTACTCTGCACTGTAACGGGCTGAACTAAGTGTGCAGGCTTAATAAATCAGAGACCTTCTTTTTGAAAATACTGCTGTCTGACAAACTTGGCACCTCAGGCACTGAGGAGCAATCTTAGAGTAGATGGAGACCCTTGAAGTGAATCACAACTGTGATTTGGGTTGACTTTCAGGTGCTGAATTGTTCTTGTATTTGTTTAGCACTTTGTAAGTAGGGCCTCAGAAATGCTTAAGAATATTCTGATCACTGGCTTCAGAGGAGATGCCAGAGGTTCAAGTTCTTGCAGGGTTCATAAACACCCTTTCTTCATTTCTATTAGTGGACATTGCCTGTGTTGTTGACAAAAGGAGGGTACAAGCAGCTGAGGAATCAATGCAGATGTGGTGACTAATGATCAAACTAACTGTGTAGGTCCGTCAGGAGAAGCTATCCAGATCCATCATCAAACCCGTCAGAATATGGCGGAAATGCAGGGCAATGGGCAGCAGGATTTGACACACTCCTCTGCTGAGCTGTTGGAACTGGCTTACCATGAGGCGACTGGCAGGTGAGCTCCTTAGGATGAATCTGTGTAAACTCTGCATGAACAGCCCTTTTCCTTCAAATTTTATATATGATACAGTAAGACATTTATAGGTTGTGGGCTTTAATAATATGTTGTTTCAATGCCATATACGCAGTATGTACTTCACTTTTGAAATATGAAGCTCTCGTGGCAAGGCTAGAGCTGGTTTGCGTCTCCTGACTTGGGGAAGGTGGTTTTTTATCAGAGAGTTTGCAGTGTGTGAGCAATACAGTGCATCATTTATGGAATTGCTCAGAATTGCCTTATAAAAGGCTTTTGTCTCTAATTCTTGACTTATTATCCCAATAGCTATGACCTTCATCCCAGAATAGAACATTTTTTAGCACAGGGCACAGGTTTGACTCACAATAACTGTTGAGCAATCTCAGTGCTTTCTATTCAGGCCTGTCTTGCCCGTGCTGGTAAAAAATACAACTCATAAACATCAGGGGTATGCTAATGAAAGTACATGTGTTCATAAACTGGCTTTCTTGTGAAAAAACACACTTTGGTTCGTGTTGGGAACTTACATTGACTGTTGACTCTGAGAAGCGAAAAAGATTCTACATGTGGCATGGTTGTGGGAAGGCTGTTTTTCCAGTGGGAGAGATTAGGTCATTCACTTCACCTTGGCCATTTTTCAAGATGCACAGTTGCACAATCTCCAGATAATGTCTTACTTGTTCTTATCTCATTATTCTTTTATTGACAACATCTTGTACATGTTTTTCACTCATTTTTAAATATTGTTTACCAGAACCATTTTGGTAGCTTGGGAAACTTCAGAATTGCCAATAAGTTTGTTTCTTGTATCCTTAATTATCATAACTTTCCTGCTATATGTTTCTTTTCTTTTGCATGCTTATGGAAATTATGTTACATAATCTTCCTGAGTGTCCAGAGTGAGTGAGGGCACCGTTGGTATCCTCTGCCTCTTTTAATATTCAGGGCGTTTTTTCTACTATCTTCAAGCAGTCCTTTGGGAGATTGCACTGCCTAATTATTCTTTTATGCTTTGTTCTTTCCTTTTATAGGGAAGTTGTTGTCTCATCTTGTACTTTGTATTGTCCTTTAGAATACTCTCAATTTCTTTGTGTGGCATAATTTTAATTTTACATCACCCTCACCAACTTTGTTCCCTAATTCTACTTAAAATAGTAAAATAGCCTTTTTATTACTTCATAAGCAAATGTGCTAAAGTATCTTGCTATTAATGCCAATCTTCTGTCTTATTATTGATAATTATTTTTCTGGATCTCTGTGTTGTTTCTGGGGATGATGTATTCATCCAAAGCAATTGCTCAGTCTGCAACACTGGTTTTATAGACCGTGAAATCAGATCTGTAAATAACTAGCTAAGTTTTATTTCTCTCTTGGGAAGTGTATGAGTAGCGGGTTCTCCACTGTCCTGCAAAGATGGTTGGTTATTACTGAAGGCAAAGGACAAACAGTATGGACAGAAATGGAATATTGTTACAGTCTTCTCTGTACTGCTTTTGTAGCTGTTACTATCAGTAACAGCGTAATTTCAGCAGTGGCTCAGCGGAGATGGCAGCTGAGTGCTGAGTACTTGTTAGTTATTTCAGCTCTTGTTAAAAGCACGGAATGGTGGGAGTGAGGAAAGTTTGCATAGTACAGGCTGTTTTGTTTTTCTCCAGACATACCAGCTCTCGGCATCCAGGTGACAGTGCCTCTTTCCTGAGCTTCAGTGGAGCAGAAGAGTACTCTAATGGTCTGGTTGGCAGCAATGGTGCAGGTAACAGGGCAATGATACAGCGTGGAGTTGAGGGTGGGGAGGCGGCCATCCGTCGTTAGCAGTGACAAATTAATAGAAACCATGGAAAGATATAAAAAATAACTAAATATGCACTAGTATAGTTCAGAACTTTTTTTTCTGGGTGAGATTACCTTGAGGGATCACCCTTTGAATTAAGGAGCTTGTTTGAATATATATATATAACATATACAAGCTGATGGAAAGAATCAAGTTCATTTGTATTTGTGTTTTGAGAGTAGCTATAAAAAAGCAAGTTTATTTTACATGGTAAGTTCTGGGATTCAGTGTTTTCTGGCATTTCTCGTCATTGTCTACAAATGCACTTTCTCCAGATTTTAAGCACTTTAGACATGGTGCTGCTTATACTAGATGTTATTCACACAGTCCAAAATATTTCATGACATTTTTGAGCAAAGAGACCTCTGTTCTGTCAGTTGAAGATCAGCACTATCTTCCTTACCTTACCCTGACAACTGACCTAGAGGAAATTCTCAATGTTTCTTTTGAATCCTGAAAGCAGAGCAACATGCCACACTAAGAATTCTGTTGTGTTGTCTGGTTTTTTTGCGCCCTACCTTCCGATTTTGTGGATGTGCTTTTTAGATAGGCACACGGAAAAAGAAAATTGATCTTTTGGACAATATCATTCAAGACTTCTTTTTTTTTTTTTTAAACCAATTTAAACCCTTATGAATTACATTTGGACTAAAGCAATTATGTTTTCCCAATGCTCATACCTTGAAGAGGCATAAAGAAGTTAGCAGACCTGATTTCCCAGTGTCTTTCTTGCCTTGTGTTCACGTAGTCCTGTTAAAAGTGATTGTGTATTGTTTCCTTCTGTGAATTTTATCTGAATATATTTCATTTTGTTGCTTTACTGTTTTTTTTTCCGCCTGCTTTCCAGGTAGACTTTGTTCTTGCAGTTGCTGAACTGCATTTCGCCTGCTGGATACAATTTGCACAACATAGATTCAGAGCATGTCCTGGCATTTTAAAGGACTCTTATACCTCTAGTTGGGATATAAATCATGTATATGGCAGAAGTTAATCTGTGTCTGTCTCTGTGAAAGTCGTTGCGAGCACCTTCCCTGACTAAATGCCCTCAGACATCTGTAGCTGCCACATTGTGACTTCAGTGATTTGATTTATGCTTCCCCCTTATTGTTTGAGTCACCTCTGAAGCAAAACAGTTATTTTTTGTATATGTTTTTTAATTTCTAAAAATACGATTTCTCAGTGATTTCGGTTCTCCTCTGCTGCCCACAGAATGTTTTGCTGCAACATGGGCTTCACAGTGAAAAATTACCCCATCTCTTTACATTGACGTTCAATATGTTGCCTCTATTGTCCAGCAGATGCTGGATGATAGTTCGGAGCAAATAAATCTTGTTGCAATTCCCTAACTAGCTGGCAGATGGCATCAGTGGAGTTGGTGAAAGATGAATGTCAATTTGAGCCAGCTCTCCACTGTTTTACTGACATCATAGAAGCAGATAACCATCCATTCTGTTAGCTGGTACCCTAAACAGCATTTACAATCATCTTGATATCAATTTCCTGGATAAATCTACATAAACTAGTTTTATAAAAATGACTCATTTTAAACGTTTGGAGGCTTCCTCAAATTTGTATTTTGATAAATGCCTTTTAAGCCACCAATTTTCCTTATCTCCTTAGCTGCTTGTTTCCTCATGTGCCACACCAGCTGTATATACAGCTATATGGTGGACCAGCTCAGGGAACTGATCCAGATAAGAGTAGCAGGGACTTTTCTTTGCGGTATGGATTGTTTCACTGTAACTCCAGAAGTATTGGTTCAAATACAGCAGCCAGATGTGAAATGGGGGCTTAAGAACAACTGGTCAAGGGGTACTATAGCATCCTGTTGGCTTAGTGTTCACTGAGCTGTAGTTTTAGTATCTGTTTTCCGTGTTAACAGGCTGCTTAAAACGAATCCATTTGACAGTGAGAAAAACCATAGTGTCTTGAATCCTAATCAGAACTCAAATATAAATTCTCATCTGTTTTAAGGCCCTTAGTAGTCTTTATTTAGTTTAGTATAAATGGAATTTAGCACAAAAACTGAGCATCTGTTCAATAGTTGTCATTTTATCTCCTTTCACAATCAATAAAAACTTGCTTACTGTTCTTTCATAGTGAAGTATGGACCAAGGTATGTCGCACAGGTTGAAACATAAAAGAAGTCGCTGCATTTTCAGGACGTGGAAGTTTTAAACAATCTATAATTAATGTATTGGACCTGTTTAAGTGCACTGAAGGCTTAATTTAATACTTGTCAAATTTTTAGCTTAGCAAGGGATAAAAAGGCAGCTTGTATTTGCTGAATCAAGAGGATAATTGGTTTGTTTCCTTGTCACCACCTGGTAGAGAGGTGAAATGTGTACTGGTAGTTTGTGCCTAAAAATGTTGGGATTGCAGTAAACCTGTATCATAATTTTAATAAATTACTTGGATTCTTTAGGGTCTTAAATAATTTCCTTTCTTGCTGTTCCCGTGTTCTATGAAATTCTTCCTCTTAACTTAGCCCTTGTTTATAAAATGAGAAAACCAATAAAAAAGATTCTGGTTCTGAGTACAGAATGTATTTTAAAGTATTTAGCTGCTGAGACCTTGAGATTAGCAAGATAAATGAATACAGGTGGCTCTTCTTTTTTTGGTTGTTTGCTATTTTATGGTATCTACTTTTTAAGATGTTTTACTCTTTTGGGGAGGTTGTTTTTGCTGTTTTTTAGCTACTGAACACTTCTGATGAGATGTCTGAATTTCATGCAAGATGTCTTCTTTTTTTTCCTCATTAGTTGGTTTTGTGTATTTTTCTGCTGTGCAGAACTCCGAGTTCTTTCCAAGGCGAGAAATACCATGTTCTTAAAGCATTTGTATGCCTTTTGTTTATTTTTATCTTAAATGAAAGTAAAGTGCATAATTACTTAACATAAATAACTATTTCTTTCTTGTAGGGATGAATCTCAAAACTCAGAACAAGGATTCCTTGGAAGATACTGTCTCTAACTCTCCAGATCCAAGTAAGCAGGAGAAGGATTTGGAAAAGAGTTTGCATAGATGGGAAGTGAGGGAGGGAAAGGGTAAAGACGTATGTAGAGGCATCAGGAGGTGGTAGGCAAGAAACTGAGGAGCCTCCTTGGTTTTTGGCAGTAGTTTATTGCCCTGCAGTAATTTACAGGATCTCCCTGTGGGATGTATCTCACTGTGATTGCAGTTCTCTACCTCTTAAGAATATGTGAAACTGGTTGTCGTATTGCGTCTGAAGTTCTGTCCTTACCAGACACTATTATGCAAAAAGCTAAAACTGCTGAACTCTTATTTGCCTCTCAGTATGAAAAGTTTGCTTGACACCAGCTAATTGAAGCAGAAGTAGTACAGTTAGTTTATGAATTTGGTACCGTTTACTGAGCAGTATTTGTCTTCATCTAATACAGAAACAAGTGTGTGACTGCTTGAGAAAACATTTTCTTTATAGCAGTCTGTCCTGTATTAATTTCTTGTGTAACATTCCTGTCTTTAATGTTAAGATTTCTATAAAAAATTAGCTTTCTATCTGTAAGATGTTTATGACAAGAAGTCAGTAGTTGGCCAAGTGCCTTGATATAGATCATTTGAGGCAGATTGGAAGGTAGTGCAGTAGTGAACTGATGATTGGATACAATTTAGTTAGCTTTTTCATGTCTAGTTTTAGATCTCTAATCTCAAAACTGTAACACAACTCTAGGAAAGGGTGTGGGGAAGGATTGCTTTCCAAGTTACTATTTTTCTGGTCTTCCCACCCCTCTGGATCTGTCTTCAGTTTTTATAACTGTAGAAATATTCCCTTTTCTGCTGTTGTACTATTCCAGAAAGAGGCTGGCCTGTCATTCTTTCTCTCCTCATCCCCAGCTCCTCCTGCAGTTATCCAGGATGCAAAGCTGGTCTGATTTTCTTGTTCAGACTTGGAATGTTGATCTGTTTATTAATAATGAGTAACTGCGCCTGATTTGCTGTAATTGTGGAAGAGCAGTGGCTATGTCAGCTCTAGCTTTCAATCAACAGAAAATTAAATGTATTAACTTTGAATGCCATTTGCATGATGGGATGGAATTAGCATGTGCACTGCATTGTTTAACAAACTCTGTCTCTTTCTCTCCCTCCCTCCTTCCCATCCTGCTTTCCTTTTCCCTTCCCATTCCACCTCCTTTTTGTCTCTGTTGACTTTGTGCCAACTCCGTTTTTGTCCTTCATTCTTTTTAACTTTCCTCGTCACACATTTCTTTCATCTTCCTCTGCACCCTATATTTTCATGGGTGACCATATATGCCCCCATTGTCTGCCCACCCCCAATGATACAACGAGGCAGTTCTGACGCTGTCTGCTCCCCCCGTAGTGCCAGGCTTCTGTTGTACAGTTGGAGTGGACTGGAAATCTCTCACTACTCCGGCATGTCTCCCTCTCACCACGGACTACTTCCCTGACCGTCAGAGTCTGCAGAATGATTACACTGAGGGTTGCTATGATCTCCTCCCGGAAGCTGACATTGACAGGTTTGGCCAGCACCTTCCCCTTAAAGTAACTTGCAGTGAATCCAAGTGCTTAAGGCACAGTTGATGGAAGAGGAGCACTTCGGAGACTGTGCAAGAGAAAGACAGTTAACATCTTTAGCAGCAGAATACTTAGATGTTTTATGTTTTTGGTGGTAACTTTGAACTTTTTCTGTTGCTCCCATGAGACAGTATAGTGTTCTGTAGATTTCGTGTTAGAAATTGTTTGTGTACCAAATTTCACATCTCTTTTCATATTCTTTTGTGTTGCAATCAAAGAAATCAACCTCAAGCTACCATCTTTGTTAATCTCTTTTCTGCCAAGTATTTTGGAAACAAAGGAGCAAATGCATCAGTACGCACCTTGGTTAAAATGCTTATTCTCACATTCAGGGATACTTAGTTTAAAAACTGTTGCTGGAAAATAGCACTGGTGGGATAAATAGAACTTCTTATCTTGTCTTGGAGGTCTCTGGTAACTATTATTTAACAGGGTTGGTTTGATATTTTTTTTTGATTTTTTTTTTTTTATTATTATTATTTTATTTTCCTGAAGCTGTTTCATCTTAAACATTTTTCAAACTTTTCATAAATTGTAAGGCATCAGAAAAATCTGTTCATTTTTTTGGTTGAAGGGAGCAAAAAAAAAAAAAGACTAGTCAGGGGGATTGAAATACATAGGAAATAGCAGGATTAATGAAGAAATACCTAAAAGAAGTGTCAAATATCCCTTTATAGCAGGAAGGCAAATTTCAGAGAAGTACTTGTAATAAGATACCATAGTGATGTGTCTCTTAATCTCTCTACTCTAGTCATCTCACTGTGGGAGAGGGTGGAGCATTGCCTCACATGCAGTGCTGAACTCTGCTGAACATTTACAGACTGCACTGAGATTCCCTGCAAAATGCTGGAAAAGTGATCATTGGTGAATTTATTGGAAGTTTAACAACTGTTGTAAGCAAATTTGTTACTAGTTGCAAAACTATTTCCCAAGGCATATTGCCAGACAGCTAGTCCTCACCTGGTTAAGATAGAAAGGTACCCATCTTTCTCTCCTGTTCTGCAGGTTGGTTTTCACAGGCAGAGGGCTCCACAGGCACAGAGCCCAATGCAGACATAAATCTTCAATTAGGAAATAGCAGAGCTAAGGATAGGTGTGTGGTCAGCATCCTTATTCTAGTCTCCTTAACCTTTGTGTTCAGGAGAGATGAGGAAGGAGTGCAGATGACAGCTCAACAGGTGTTTGAGGAGTTTATTTGTCAGCGTCTCATGCAAGGCTATCAAATTATTGTGCAATCCAAACCACAGAAATCAGCCACAACAGTGCCACCACCGCTCAGCAGCAGTCCCCTTTACAGTCGAGGTGAGTGACTTTGACAGTTCAGTCTTTTGTCTCTTTCTCCTGCCAATCCCAGTAACCTATATGAATTGAGCACAGATGCTCATTGAAGCCCTCTGTTCCCCCCCCTTTTTTTTTGTTGTTGTTGTTATGTGAAAATTTTTGCTGGTAGAGAGACGGATCTGGGGCCGTGAAGGGGTGGGTGCAGGATTTTTGAACTGTAGTAAGAAATTGGCCTCATGTTCATGATAATGAATCCAAATGAACTATGGCTTGAGTGCTTTTTGGGTGACTACGTCTTAAACACAATTCTGACTGCAGGACAGGCACATCTCTAGAAGAAGACAGACTCAAAGCTCCCCTATGTGTGTATCCTAAGCAGTTTCCTAATTCTGAAATATCTGTGAAGGTCCCAGGTAGACAGGTAAAGCTTCATCATTCTGAAACCACAAGTCAGCTAAATCTAGTTAAACCCCAGAGGAGTGGAGCAAGTTAAGAAGGCGTCATATTCCTTTGAGAGAATGTGGCTCACTCTTCGACTCTGACTTTTTGTCTGGATATTCTCTAGACAAGTCAATGTGATACAGTGTTCATAGAGCAGGGAATACACATGAATAGGATATGGTTGGTATTCACTGGCTTGGGAACGAGCAGCAAGGCTCCTTTGGTAAAGTGCCAAGCTTAAGTGATTAGTTCCAGGAATGAAACCCAGAGAGGAAGTGAAAGTGGAGTCCAGCTTTACCATCCTACCCACCAGTTTCTCAGCACTTCATATTGTTTGTTCTGTAGTTGTCCTGACCAGAGGTCTGTATTTGTGAACACCTTTCTTCAGTTGCGATACTAGCAAATCTTAACCTCTAAGAACAAGAGGCTCATTGTGCATATAGTCCTTAAAAAGGTGTCCTGGAAGATGGCTTTTAGTTTGTCTTGAGTTCAGGAGCCCAGTTCTGGAGTTTTCTTCTGTAGGTACAGTTTGTTGACAAAGTTGCAATAAGCTGAAAGGGGATGTGTTCTGCTTTTTACCATTAGGTCTTGTATCAAGAAATCGACCTGAGGAAGAAGATCAGTACTGGCTGAGTATGGGCCGTACGTTCCACAAAGTAACATTAAAAGACAAAATAATTACTGTGACTCGATACCTGCCCAAGTGAGTATCTTTCCGGTTGAGCAATTTGCTGTCGCTATTCAGATGAACATGCTTTTCCAGGTGCCTGTACTTGCTTGTAGAACCTTCTTTTTCTTCAGAAGAAAGAGAAGCACTGCTGTTGATGATGCTGAGATTGATGTTTGTGTTGTCTCTGTTAGGTATCCATATGAATCTGCTCAGATAAACTACACTTACAGCTTGTGCCCCTCGCACTCTGACTCTGAATTTGTCTCTTGCTGGGTAGAATTTTCCCATGAGAGACTAGAAGAGTACAAGTGGAATTACTTGGATCAGTATATCTGCTCTGCTGGCTCTGAGGATTTCAGGTGAGATCTCCTTTTCCATCCAGACCGTTCTATGTCCTAATTGCCTCTTTTCCTTTTTGACCTAAAATTTCAAGTTCAACCCACAAATGCTCATTACTCCAGGGAGAGTAACTGGCCTGCTTTCGCTTGTATGATGCTGGCAGCTCTTGCCTTGTAGGAATCTTTGTGCTCCTGCTACGTTTTCTGATCTTTGATAGAAAGTCTTGATGACAAAATTCAGCACAAACTTTTCCCTCTGTTACAAATTCAGAGAAATATGGTGGCATTTTGTACCACACAGATGCTTTTCTTGGCTTCTTACTCATTTCTGGATCTGACTCAAAACTTCCATTTAGTTTGAATCTGTTGGGAGGCTTGCATGTGTCCTAGCTTGACTGTAGTCCTACTCCTAAGCTGCGTAGAGCAGGGCTTCTTATTGGCGACGTGGAATATCTCTACTAGTGTCAATAGGGTTTTTGAGATCTTCTTTCAACAAAACCAGCCTTTCTTTATCTTTGTTTTCAGACCTCAATCAAAATGCTTCCTATTCTAATTTATACCTTAAAAACTAGCAAAGAAAAAGGAATTTTAAGAGAAAAGGCCTTTAGGTTATCATTTTCAGAAAAGAAAATCTACCTGTATGGTACAATTACTCTAAAGATAGCCTTATTCTCCCTCCTGCATATCACTGTTCTAATACTTCCCAGGTGATGTTCATATTGCGGACCATTCCTTTGCACATCTGCTCTTCCTCACTTTGGATAACACAGTGAGATAGTAGTCACTGTACTCACTGAAATTGACAGCAGATAGATATGTGTTTTACTGTAAAATCTTTCATAGGATACTGTGCTCAACTCTGTCCTATCTTCCATATTCTTTCAGCCTTATTGAGTCACTGAAATTCTGGAGGACTCGCTTTCTGCTTCTGCCTGCCTGCATCAGTGCCACAAAGCGCATTATGGAAGGAGAAGTGCACTGTGATGTGTACGGCGATAAGCCCCGTTCTGATGAGGAGGAGTGGCAGCTCCTAGACGGATTCATTCGCTTTGTGGAGGGTTTGAACCGCATTCGTCGACGCCATCGATCTGATCGAATGATTCGAGTGAGTCAGCTTTTAGTTGAGTGAGAAGCTGAATTTGAGTTTTATCTGAACCATCTAATGAAGCGTTAGCAGAGACACCCTGAGACAATCTTGTGCAAGTTGAGGGGTAAATGTGTGTGGGGGTAATCCATACGTAAAGCACTGATGTACTATTGCAAATTTCAAACCCCCCTTAATGCCTCGCTGTTCTTGAACTGATTAAACTTACCTGGAATGAGTATCCCACGCTGCTGTGGCTGGAGCCAGAACAGTTAGCTCCCTCAGAGAGAAGCCAAGCTCTCCTGCATAGTGTAGCCATGCCTTGCCTTGACTGTTGGTGCTCTATTTTTCCCTCAGCTTGACTTCTCTTACCGCAAGCCTGATGCCATCTCTTTGCAAATGTGCATCGCTTTGTGCTGTAGATGTGGTTAGCCTGGACATGTTATTGCATCTTGTGCTGCAGATAATTGCTAAAAAGGGATCTCTGAGGTAGTTAACCTCTAGGTAACTTCTGACTGGGTTGGCTGTGTGCTGCAAACTGAGGAAAAGGATTGTGAAAAGCGAACCATATGGGTGAATTCCTGGTGAACAGTAGTTTCAAGAGGGTGATATGAAACTTGTTTGTGTGTATCAAATTGTCTTTCAGTTCACACACTGAAAGGGGTAACTTATTTCAGAGCAAATCCACCGTTTCAATTTTATTTTGAGAATAGCGTCCACACAAGACATTGGACTGTTCCATGTCTTGTGTACCTGTAGTTTAACTCCCTTTAAAAAATGTACCTAATAAAGCCCTGCTGACGTGAGGCCTTGTGTTCTTGCTTAGTAGTTAAGCCTAGCTTGACTAAGCCTGTACTTTCATTTTTCCTTTGTTAGAAAGGATCTGCCATGAAAGGCTTGCAGATTGCTGGTCCAATTTCCACCCACTCCCTGGAGCAGTCTGGGCCTCCCATTGGGAAGAAAGGAACATCAGCACTCTCAGCTCTGCTGCAGATGGAAGCCAGTCAGAAGTGAGTTCCTGCAACTAGGCTGTGTGAAGAGCACTAGAACATCTCTCCTATGTATTGCACCTTGGCTGGTAAAGCAGATTTGGGAAATTTTGCTTCAAAAAAAAGTGATTTGGGATCCTGCTTCTTTAGTATCCTTGTGTCAGGGCTGGGGAAATAATAGACTTTCCCAGTGACTTCCTAGTATTATGTTTCCATTAATAGAACAAATACCTAAGACTAGAAAGGAACATAGAGACTAGAGAAGTGAACATCTAGTAATTGAGAAAGAGCATCTTTTTAAGTAGCATCTCAGCCCATTACACATCAGATTTGACGTCTCTTTGTGATTTGTCAGTACAGTTGTAGTCAGATAAGAAGAGTTTAATTGGGATGTAAGTGTACAGAAGTACACAACGCTAGTTGAGTGGTCTCGTTATAAACATTGGGTAACAAATACAGCCGAAAGAAAACAGCTTGTTGGCACTGATAACAGCTGTTAAAATACCTATGAAACTTCAAAGGTTCTTTTTGAGTATTGATCTAAAATGATTCAAAGAAATTCAGAGTACTAACACCAGATGCACTGTAAACACAATTTAAAACATTGTTGCTGTTAAATACATAAAAGACTTTAATATTTTTAATGAAAAGGTAGTGTTACATATGCATAATAAAATTGAGTAAGTTCGAGTCCACGTTGTTTATGTGGGGTAAAAAGTGCTTACAGAACATTGGCTTGGCTCTGTGCTTCAGAGTGTGGGAAAGCAAGTGTCTGGCAATACAGTAGTACCCCTCTGCAACAGTTGTCTTCAGGTGGAAGCTGACACAGAGTATGTTTGAACAAACTCTGAATTCCTTCCTTTTGTTTCAGGACACTGGGGGAGCAGCAAGCGGCAATGCTTTCTGGGAAGAGCTCTGGGCAGCCTTCGGAGAGCGGGAGCATTGCTATCACACCCACCTATATGGACAGCCCTCGTAAGGTAAAGACTTCCTGGTCTTTCTTTAGCTGATATTTTTTACCTAAAAGTTTCTCCAATAATAGAAGATTATTTCTCTAAGCACATGGCTACATGATACCACATCTTGCTTTCTAATCTAGTGACTCCTGTACTGAGGATGCCCTTAAGCCTTTGTGTACAAGGGCATAAAAAGAGGCTGGGACACAATCGCCCTTCAGTTCTTTAACACCACGACTAGGAGATGGAATCCCTGGGGTACTATCTCAGCGTGTTCTGCTAATTCAAGAAGTATTTGTTAATTAGTCCATTTCCTTTTCCAGTAGCACATTTCATTTCGGTCAGGGTTTGACTTTTAGACTTAGATATACAGGGCTGTCTACATCTATCTGCAGGCTGTCTTTAAGAGCAAAATCAAGCTCTGGGCTGTGACTGCGTGAAACTTCAGTGGAATTTTAACAGCAGGAACTCCAGTCACTCTCATCTGCTGAGAGGAGAAGATGTGTTCCTGAGTAGTAATTTAGATGTCATTCCTGGCTGGACTCCAGGCTGGAGAAAACTGCCTTCCTGGTACTCTCTTCAAACACTTAAAGACAAGACTCTGCTATCCCTCAGCCTTCTTGTCAACTGTCCTATGAGCATCAGGAGAGCAGAAACTCCACTTCCAAGTCCAACCAGAAATACTTTGTTATTTTTCTGTATTTTGACATGAAGGTCTTTTAGCAGAAATAACAAGGAACTGTACAAAGATGCAACACTTAAGTGTAACCTGTCTTTGGGTTCAGCAGTTGAAGTATTGCAAAGAAAAAGTTCTCAGATTCCCCACTATCAACTTAACTATCTCTTTCGGTATTTTCCTCTTAGCATTTAGTGTTTTGACATCCACCTTTTTCTGCCACTGCCAGGAACAAGTGGTGTTTTATTTTTGAGACTTGATATTGCTAGCAGAAGGGATAGACTAACTGCAGTCATCTTAGTAATAGACACCTGTTTGCAGGATGCAAGTTTTTCCAAACCACAGATACGAGGTTCTGGGGCAGGTTGTACTAGGTTTGGAAAAAGTAGGTGCAGAAATTGACTTGAGGCACATTTGGAAACTTCCAGATGGTAATTCAGGCTTTGCATTCTCCTCTTCTACCATTTCGGAAAACTGACTTCATCAAACTTCTCTCTTTAAAAACAGAATTTGTAACTATCTGCTGGTAAAACTGGTGAAAATTCCATGTAGGACACAGCACAGAAGTGATGTGTCTGGGCGTTCTGCACAGCAGAGGGAAAGAGATAGGATCTGGTTCCTTAGCAGTGGCTCACTAGTGTGTTGGGAACAAAGTAGCAGACTTTGTGCTACCAGCAAATGCTAATAAGCAAAAGCATCTTGTGTAGTCTTAAAAGTAACTGTATTCAAAACACCCCTCTGAAAGGCTAACTGGAGATTCTGTCAGAGTGCATTACCAGTTGAAAGCCTTTCACACAAGTCTTACAAATATTTACACATAAGGCCTGGCAGAGAAGCAATTGGGATCTCCAAACTGATGGCTCACACTCGTTGGCAAGGTGCTGGTGGACAGGTAGCCTTATCAGGCAACCTTGTGCTCACTTGGAAATATCAACAAGTGTGCGCGTCCTGTCTCCAGGGCAGCACAAGCCCTTTAGGGCTCGCCAGCATGGGTATGTCTATTGGCTGTCTGGAGAGTTGCAGCCAAAGTACTGACGAATTGTCACAGCTGTGTGCCCTGTCAGCAGCCAAGGGAGGGAGTGCTCTCTAGGATGCGATTCAGTGCTGAAGTTACTCCAAAACAAAACTGAGCCACTGGCTCCACCTTTGCTCTGTTTCAGAGTAGAACTGACAAGTGGCTTCAGCCACTTACTGGGCAATACAGCGCGATTTTAATGCAGCAAGTTAGCTTGATGCATCACCTCTGTGGGAGGTCTTTGCCCTTATGGATACAGGGTGCTTGGCTCTGCTTCTGCACTGCAGAGATTGCCAGCCATGTAACCCCAGCATTGATTCTTTCCAGGAAATGTTTTTACATACACATAGCAGGGTAAGCACCATCTTCACTATAGGTTAGACAAACTGTTTTGCCTAGGGAACAGAATAAAGGATTGCAAATAGGCAATGGAAATCTAGTTGAGTTCCACTGCACTGTCTTATGTGGTAAGAGAAGCTTGACACATTATCTGAGGAGTAGCCGGGGATAAATTCAACCAGGGTTTGCAGGTAGGAAGGGAACATACCACAGGCAGTACCTGTTTAATTTTGCACAAAGCATTAAGCACAGTGTTGGAAAGATCTTTGTGATGAATGTTTCTTCCCTTTCCTTTGCACCATACCAGACCTGCATTTGAGAGGAAGAGCATGCTTCCTGAAAAAAGCTTCTTTGCCTCTCTGTCTTTATCATTTGAGCGACTGACGAGACTAGAAAAAATCCTGTCCTTCTTTGGATATTTGTCGTTATGTATGCAGTTTTACAGGTTTCTGTATCACTATTCAGCTTTACATTTGGGATGGAAACCCACATATTTTAGAGCTCAAATCTTTCTCCTGTGAAGTGTGGAGGGAAGGCTGTAATTTCAATTGGCTTCTGATCAGTGTGGTTTCCAAAACTTCAGAAAAACATCTTTGCCAAGGAAGAGCAATGTCTTGTTACAGAGAGAGAAAGTAAAGGTATGCGTTTGCATAACTCCTGATGCTCTGCATTCTGCTGCATCTGGCGTTCTGAGTCTGTTTTGGATTTGCATTCTCCTCATACTTTCTCTCTGTGGTCGTTTCATACTTGCACAACCTTGTATTTGCTGTTCTTCAACTCCTTGTTCCTGTTGCTGTTGCCATTAATGGGCCTACTTCCTCTGACGCCTTCAGGATGGGGCCTTCTTTATGGATTTTGTTCGCAGCCCACGTACAGCTTCAACCTTCTACTCACAGGTTAGTTTTGAATGGGGTCTTGTCATCTCTGGCTTTTGGGCTGAGGTGATGGAGAGCATTTGTCCTGAGCTTGCCACATGGGGAACCTGTGTTAGTTTTCATATCTGCACGTCAAGAGGGAGATGCGCAGCATTGGCAGGCCAAAGCGGCTGCTGGTGGTAGATGCGGCAGTTTCCGTCCACCATTCAGTGTTTGTGATGTGCTTTGGATGTTCATCTGCCCTGCCTTACTGTCCTTTGCAGTACTGTCTTGTCAACTACTGAAGCTTCTCTTTTTGTGTTTCAGTAAGTACTCACTTATCTTCCCTTGCTAAGCAAAATGGCAACAGCTTACTCATCTTGTTCTTGGCAAAATTCCTTCTGCAGTGTTTGACTGACAGGTGGCTCTGGGAGATCCAAGTCAAATTGTGTCCTTGGATTCTTAAACAACTAAGGGCTGAAAATAGCGGTGTCATCTTGGTTTAAGAGAGTCATTGTGACAGAAGTTGTTTGTGCACTTAACACCAGTTAGGAGTTAGCAAGAACACAGTGTGTCCATAGAAGATACTGCTGGTTGAAGTGAGCTCTGAGGAGGGAGAGTAGATTTAGCTGGCTGTGGCGACGGTAGATTCCACATTAGAGCATCTGCTGGTTTTGGCTGCCCAAACAGGGACATCTGCCATTGTGGAGTGAGAAATCTTTGGGAGATGAGAGAAATGGCATAAATGAAGGACTCTGGTCTGGCTGTCAGACCTATGTCGAACTATGAGCTTTGTGATTTTTTAGCTGTGCGTGTGCTATGGATTCATCACGGCAGATCAGCCCTCATATTTACACCAGCTTGAGTTACTGACTTTGCTGTTCGTGTTCCTCCCCCACCTCCCTAGCTTTTATATAATACGCCTTTCCTAAACCATACGTGTTACTGACAGATGGCAATTACAGCCTGTACTTTGCTGAATCTTTCAGCATTCATGTTCTTTCTGAACTGATTTTATGTTAATTTTGTGAACTACTCAGTCTACCGTTGGAATAGTGCAAGTGTTCCTGCGGGAGGAAAGTGTTCTTGTTGTCTTGGCAACATAGGTGTGGGTGGGTGCCAAGCAGCCTCCTGATACTACCCTAAGAAAGGAAGGACGATGAGCTGATTTTGTGGATTATGAAACTTGGATTTTCTGTGATACATTTGCATATTGTTGTCTGAGAGAGTTAAAACTATTTTTTCTGACTGCTTACTACTTTTCCATAGTGATTAATATTCCTGTTCTGTCCATTGCATGTTTATAACCACATTTATTCAGTCAAGTTGGAAATGTTAGGTTGGGACTAGTGTGGCTGGTTTGCCAGTAGTTCTCTCAACACAGTTGTTGCTGGGTTGGTGATCCTCATCTTTACTGGGGTCTGAATTTAGTGTTTGTCAGTAGCTCTGTAGTGATGACAAAAGTAAGGCTGCATTTATCCTTTCTGCGTATGTTTGTGCTTGCCTTATGGTATTGCTTGTTGACTACTAACTTTGCCTGAGGTACGGGTGATGCAGAGACAGGAGAAAATGGGAAATGGATTACATCCAAAAAATCATAAATATATTGCTGTTTACACTCCTTGCAGGTCTCTATAGATCAATCAGTACCTGCAACTTCAGATGGCAACACGTTGATAAACACTGGGCAGTTACCTGACAGGGGGAACACGCAGACCTTGGGAAGTTCCCAGAATGTTGCAGACCAAGGATATACCACAGCTGCTGCTGCAGAGGGCAGGTAAGAAAAGCACAGCAGTGCTTTTCAGTTGTGCCTGCAGTTCTGCTCAGTTGCATTCCCCTTTCTGGTGTCAAAAAACAGGCACTTAAGCAGGAACCTGAGAAAAAGATCTGCTGTGTCTGTCGGCACTAGAAGGCACTTGTCACAAGACCTTACTGCAGCATTTCCACATGCAGAGTGATAGTAAAATAAGCTTTGCAACCCAGTTTTCTAGAATTAAATGAACACGAGGCCTGATTTCCCTACCCACAAAAAGAGCTTCATTCTTCAAGAAGTGAAGAATCAAGCAATTCCATTTCTGAAATCTGTTAACAGAAAACCAGGCTTTGAATTGACATCTGTCTCCTATCTGTTTTAGCAAAGGGAACTCCTGCAGGTCTAATTGGATTGAGTAGGTTGATGAAATCCAAGGGGTTCTAACCTAGAGGTGAGACACTGGAGAGGGAGTAACATTAAAAATAGACTATATTAGCACCTGTTTCTTATGGTCATATATTACAGTAAAAAAAAAAAAAGCTAACCTCAAAATGTTTGCTCTCAATTGTGCCTGAGTACAACTATATGTAATACAGTGTGCATTGGGTCAATATAGCAGTGACCTGACAACCTCATGGGAAAAATACAAGTCTCTTGCTTTCATTGTCCTCCATAAGATGAAAAAGAAAATAAATGTGGCAAAGTCATTGTTGTGAAAAGAAGAGAGAGCATGCTTCTTAAATGTACGTATTTGAACAAATTTGGCAGCTTCCTTGATTCTTGAACATACTTGTTTACTTCCCAGCTCTCAGCAGTGTTCAGCAAGCACTCTGACTTCCTCCTCCACCTTGGTAGAGATTCTTGAAGCCATGAAACACCCCACGTAAGTTTTCAGTATAATTATGCTTAACATCTGTCTAGATGTTTTATAACACGACATGAGGCATGGAGTCACTCAAAGGAGAGTCCCAAGTCAGCTGTGGAAGATTTTTAAGCTTCTTTTTGTTATTCAGTTCCAATCTCTCTGACATGGAATTTTATAGAAATTGAAATACTCAGTATTGCTGCAGATATGTCAATTATTAGAATCCCAGAATTTTCTCAAAGCAAGAATTCTCAATAAGGCACTAAAATGCTCTCAATGTCAACTCTTCATCTTGTTATCAGAAGCTAATGATATGTCACTGTGAGGGCACTGTGCGTTTCTTGTCCTGTACCTTTATCCCTCTTTTTTTTTTTTTTTCCCCCAGCAGCAATTTTTGTCTTTGTCACTTAAAAGAACTTGCGATCAGTCTGTGTTAACATGTGTGACTTGCTGTGGTTCAGCACAGGGGTCCAGCTGCTGTCTGAACAGAAGGGCCTCTCTCCGTCCTGCTTCATCAGCGCAGAAGTTGTACACTGGCTGGTGAATAATGTGGAAGGTGTGCAAACCCAAGCCATGGCCATTGACATAATGCAGGTGAGAAAACTATCAAGGGGCATGTGGAGGGCTAGAAATACCTCCTTCTGTGAAGAAAGTAGAATTGAAGAGGAAAGCATAGCAATAATTCCTGTTTGTTTTTAAAGTCCTTTTATTGATAGGTATTAAATACACCACTGTTCAACGGAATGAGGTAATGACTCATTGACTTTGGACTCCCTGTCACAGAACAGGAACATATTCTTCAGTATTAATATATATTACTTTTTTCCACTTACATATGATGACAGTTGTGTGCATAACCTCCAATGTGCTCATTGTTACCAAGAACTCTCCATTGTCTTATGAGTTTTAGTTTTAGTTTTGGTTTTTCTTCTGACAATTAATTACTGAAGTTGCAGTAAAACCAGCCTGTGACTTCTGTTCTATGAATGCTAAAGTGTACACACTTTGTGCAAGATGTACTGCTTGTGTTCATGAATTTTATGGTTTCTTCTTCCCTATCGAACTGTGTCAGGGGCATAAGGCTGGAAATGTTTTGGAGATCATTCCTCTGCTGAGATCCCATATCAATTTACAGAGAACCTAGAATGTTTTCAATCTCTTACCTTCCTAGAAATTCATCTATAAAACCAGAGCAGGGTAAGGGAGGAAAGCAGCATCTATGGAAAGGTCAGGTGCAATTTCTCAGGGAGATGAGATCTTGCTACACTTACTAAAAATCAAGAGATAACCCTGCTGGTACTGTTATTAGGCACATAACCTGGACAAAAAGATGTCACGAAAAAGAAAATTATTTCCTAATGTTCTCTAGCGACCTTTTTATGTAACTGGAAGAGTGACTTCTCCTTTTCTATCGTGTTTGCTCTGTTCTTTTATTCAGAAAATGCTAGAAGAGCAGCTTATCGTCCATGCCTCTGGAGAAGCTTTACGAACCTTTATTTATGGCTTTTATTTTTACAAGATTGTTGTGGACAAAGAACCAGACCGAGGTCAGCATTGTGTTATTTCCTTTCTGTTTTCTTTTTCTTTAATGAGACTTTCCCCATTATCCCTTTGTACAATCACTAGCTGTACTTGATTCTTATGGGTGCTGCAGCAGAAATGCATTTTGGGAGCAACTGAAAACTCTGCTCTAAAGAGAATTAAAGAAATTCAGCCTTTTTAGTTATTAAAAAAAAAAGGAATTGCGGACAACATAACCTATTTTTTTTTTTGCTTCCTCTTTCTGAAAAAGAGCTACATCTCCTTTTTGATCTTGAACACTTGTTTCTAACTGCGATCTGTCCTTTCCCTTGCTTTTTGTTCAGTGGGCATGCAGCAACCTACCATGTGGCACACAGCTGCCATGGATGACTTCTCCGCCTTCCAGAGAAAATGGTTTGAGGTGGCATTTGTGGCAGAAGAGCTCCTGCACTCAGAAATCCCAGCGTTTTTCCTGCCCTGGCTGCCCAGCCGCCCAGCCTCCTATGCAAGTAGGCACAGTTCCTTTAGCCGCAGTTTCGGAGGACGGAGCCAGGCAGCTGCACTATTAGGTAGATGCACAGCACAGGTGACAGCTGGGGAAATTCAAGGGGATAGTTTGAAAGGGGAAGAGCAGCCAGCCAAGAGTATGATCTCACGTGGACCAGCAATAAAGCTGCAAATTTCATGCTGGCCTTACGCGTGTCTTGCATGTGGACTTGTTGTCATATGCTGGAGGTGTGTTTCACTGGATGAGCCGGCAATTTTTGTTTCTGAGTACTGGAATACAGTAAAAGGTGTTCTTTAAACATTTTTTCCTGAACCTCCCCCCATGCCATCTGCTAGACTTCAGAGAGAAAATTACTTTGTCTCCTTGCAGACCCAGAAAGACTCTTCACAACCTGTGATGAGCGTGGAGGAATGAGTTGTGAGAAAAGCAGAGCAACCAAACTGTACACAAAATTATGTGTCTGATCGCTTCTTAAGGGCAAAAGCCACAGTGAGATCCAGATACTTCAGAAGTTCTCCGTGATGTGCTGGAGGCTTCTCAGCTAATCTGAACCATGTATAGCCAGACTCCTTATACAAAGTCTGGGAAGCCCAGCTACAAATGATCCCTGTAGCATGGAAGCAGTAGGATTTGCATATGGAAGATCTTGCTGCTGAGCAAGATACCACTATAATATCTGAAGTTCTGTAATGTGTGAAGTATAACACTGACTGCCACTAACAGCCCGTGAAACATCCTGGCTGCATGACTGACTGTGTTGCTTTGTCAGCCTTTTGTTGCATTTCCAGGCCAGCCTGAGTCACTTGCTTTTGTTCTTCTTTCCCTGTTTAAAATTACAAGAAAAATAATTGCTATGGAACTGCAACTTCAGGCTTATTTTGATGCATCTTTTAAAGGCCTATTAGTTAAGAATAAAAAGAAATTTCTGCTGTTCTGTTTTTTATATTTGACCTTTTGAAGAGAAGTGACTTGCTGCTCGTGTAGTGTCTCTTAAACCTGAAGTTACAGTGATCCTTGTGTATTTCTGAAAGCCTTGTTTGAAGAGGAACAGCATCAGAAATGGGAAAGTGTTGAGGATAGAAAGTCTGAACTAATGGTTAATTCCCTCAAGCCAACATAGGCAGGATATTTTTCCCTGTCACACGACAAATCTGTTGCCTTGGCTAGTATCCAACCTCATTAGCTCAAAGATTGGCCGGAGCTGAAGCCTGAATGTAGGCTGGCGTGAGAGTATTACAAAGGCTGGAGGCGCTTGGGCCAGGTCCCGTTCCTGCTTTGATCTCTTACTCACTGTTTAGCCCAAGAAAACCGCTTCACTTTTCAACGTTTGGCGTCTTTAGTGAGATGAGAAGACTGAGACTCAGTAAGCTTGCACCTGGGGAAATGGGCAAAGAAGGGTGCTTTAGTGTCCCTCTCACCTTTTCTTTAATGCCAGCCAGGAAAGAGTGTATTCCCTCAGCATGTGATGTAGTGACACACCTGTGTAGCCCTCCTTTTTCCACTTCAGTTGGAATTATGTGCATTCTGCTATTTAACTAATTTGTAGTCCTTGGATGAATGAAAAATGTCTCCAGATTGCTCACATGTAGTCTGATTATTCAAGGAATAATAGTTTCTTGGAGCAAAATCCAGTGTGGAACTCTCTTCTTACAAATATACTGATTTAACTGATGTTTCTGTGCTGTCCCTCTTCTAAACTGTATTAAAAAAAACAAAACTTCACCAGTTCATCTGAGGCAAAGAGCTTTACTAAACCCAGATGACCTCTGGTCCACGTGACTTCATTTGTTCCTCTCTTGGCTTTGATTTGGTTGTGGTTTTTACTTCTTCCCCTCCCCACCTTCCCTAAATGTCAGGCTGTGACAAAAAATTGCATGCAAGCATTGGGAGCTCTGGAACAAGCTCCATGTATCTCTAAAATCTTTATCCCTCCCAATCCCCCTATCACTTGCTCAGTGATTGTCCCCTTTCCCTTCCCAGTGGAAGTCTGACCTGTGATTATACCTAATCTTGTCCCTTTTGATTTATAGCAGTGCATGCACTAGCAATTGTAGTCATGTATGTAGTGGTCTGTGACTGGAGAATAACCTGCCTGCTCCTCTCCGATTTACTCAATAAATCAGTAGTTAAATAATGATACAAGACAATTGGGAAGCAGGTGAGTCCTCTTAAAATCAGATCTATGGAAGACACAGTTTATTCTATTAAAATTAAGTTGGTTTTAATCCGAAGCTTCTGAATTCAGACACATGGATGTTTCTATCAGTTTCTAAGGTCCTTTTGATTAGCTCACCTGGTTGGACTGTGTTCCTGTTGCTTGGCCTGTGAGTTACAGCTGCAGACAAGGTGGAGAGAGAAGCTCCAGCCCTAATGGGACGTCTGCATTATCTAGAAAGAGGAAAAGTCTAAGGGAGCAGGGAGCTCATTCTTCACAGAGTGTTAGTTCGGGCACATTGGACTGTGGTGTTACCACTGTCCTCTCAGCTAACGACCAACATCTACCTGACTGAGCTGCTTTCACTTTACAGCTTTTGGGATGTTGTTTTCCAGCGTATTTTGTTACAAAACTGGCACCGTAACCTTCTAAGCACAAGCATTGCATTCACAGTCATATTGCACTGAAAAGGAGCAAGAAGAGGAAAATTTTAAGATGTTGGTCTGTCTGACAATACCAGACCAGCTCAGAAATGCAGATGATACTTTTCCCAAAGACAGAAACGATGTTATTTACAAAACCAAACTGGGTGATGTTCTTCCGTATTTTTTCTTTTTTTGTTTTTTACTTTCTTGTCTATTTTTAAGATGCAGTAATGGCAATATAAAGGACTTTCTTATAAACATGAAAACTGTCTCCAGCTAATTTGCAGTAGAGGTGAAGGTAGGAACCTTCCACCTACCTTTAGGAAGAGCTTCACTTATTTTAAACGCCATTAAGCCATTAAATTATAAGGTCATTTAAAAGCTGACTATGTGAAAAGGGTGCACATCATCTTCTACTTAAGCAAGAAATAACAACATCCGTCCCTCATGCATGCAATAAAGAAAAGGGCAAAGGTTTTTCTGTAGTATTATTGCAGCCCTTTGTTTTCTGTCAATTTTTAACATTCTAGAAATGTAAAATTATGTATTTGCCTACAGAAAAGTTGAAAGTGACAACGTGGTTCACAGCAGGACTTTGGTCTCAGTCAGGAGATCTGGTTTCTGTCCCTGGCCTTGCAGTATGACACCAGGTCACTTCCACTTTCTGTGCTTCTCTTCCTCTCTTGCCTGATACCTGAGATTTTCTTTCACCACAATGCTGGGGTGTGGGGCACAGAGGGAGCTGGATCTTGGGCACTATCCCAGCACTTACTGCTAACCAATAGAAGGTATTGCAGTGATCATAACGCTGCCGCCTGAGTCTTGGCTGACTTTCCACGATTCTTACCAAAAATGTTGGATGTGCAGTTTTAGCAATGTGGTGATGTGGGATACTGATACGGGGTTAAAGAAACAAGAAACTTAACTTCTAATCTCCTTTAGCTGTGGAAAGTCCTGGAATGCTCCTGCCCTGTGTAACACCACCCTGTTGTGATTTCTAGAGGGGGCATATAGAAATACTAAAACCAGTTTCAAATGTCTTGGGTATGAAGGAGCTGATGTTGTCTAGCCATATTTAATTATGCACCAGTCGCTTATTGATTAGCTGCTTGACTCTTGGTTCTATCTCTGTTACAGCTGAATTGTCTTTTGACTGCTTGGGGAGGTAATTCAGTGGCACAGACCCCTGAAATGAGTAATAATTCAGTGGTTTTGTCCTGTGATCTGGAAAAGCAGCATTCTGGGACTATTCTGTTAGCCCAAAAATATTTAGGAAGGAGTGGGAGGACAAATTAATTTCAAATAGCTTGCCTTGTTTGTTCTGTTCTCTTAATCCTGTTTCCCACTCTGTCTTTACTGCATCTTTTAAATATACCCCTCTTCCTTGGCTGCGTAGCTGCTACAGTGCCTGAGCAACGGACAGTGACGCTTGATGTGGATGTGAATAACCGCACTGACCGTTTGGAGTGGTGCAGTTGTTATTACCATGGCAATTTCTCCCTGAATGCTGCCTTTGAAATCAAGTTACACTGGATGGCAGTGACTGCAGCTGTTCTTTTTGAGATGGTAAGAGTCCTGGTGTTCTGGGTGGCCACAGCAACTCCCGTTTGGTCTCTGTATCCCTTAGACTACTGTGGACATTGTCACGGGAAGCATTTGGAGAGAGACAGTGGGTTGGATCAGCCCTCATTTCCATAAGTCATTGTAGTGATGGTTGTTAGCATTGCTGCATCTGGTCATCATTTATCATGCTATCTGTAGTCATTCTGCCTGCAGGTTGGTGGTGTGCTGTTCGTAGGTTTCACCGCACAGGATGCGGATATCAGTACAGGTCATGGCGATAATGGTGATAAATTTAAGACCCCCTTAGGCAAATCTTAAACCCTGAGCTGAATCTTTGTGAAAGAATCTATTTTGTATTGCATTCCTTCTATCCCCAAACCTGAACTCTAAATCTCAGTGGAATTGCTCTCATGACAGGGCTTTCCCAGACAATGTGTTCTTCCTATTTCAGCAATGCTTTTTAGTTGTTTTAACTTGCTGAAAATATTTTTGATTGAAAATGCAAGTGGTTTGTGTCACTGCTTAATTTTTAGATTGTTTGTTTTCCTTTTTGTATCTTCTGTAAAACTCAAGTTATTTAACACCAGGTTTGCCCCACCCAGCCAGATAGCACTGGGTGATTGGTTTTGCTTTTATTTAAAATCTATTGCACTGTTCCAGTAAAGCAGCAGTGCTTAGCCACTGATGGGTAAGTAGGCTGAATCAGTTCCTGAAAAATGTCCTATTTTAAAGTGCTTTCTGATTGATGTGGCACTTGAAAAAAGAAAGCCTGATGTCTTGTGCTTGTACTGCTTTGCTTGCAAGGATGCTTGTGTGCTTACCGTGCAAAGCAGGCTGAGCCTGTGGAGAACTTAGTACGGCTGATCTATTCTCGAGGAATGAGTTGCTCCTATGCACATAAGTGCCCTTTTTCAGTTTGACATATGTTGTATGATTCATTGTTTGAATCTTTTCTCAGGTTCAGGGTTGGCATCGGAAAGCCACATCTTGTGGTTTCTTGCTAGTTCCAGTCTTGGAAGGCCCGTTTGCTTTACCCAGTTACTTATACGGAGACCCACTTCGAGCTCAATTGTTCATCCCACTCAATGTTAGCTGCTTGTTGAAGGAAGGTAGTGAACATTTGTTTGATGGTAAGAAATGTTCTTTGTTTTACCCCTTGGTGTACTTTTCTGGAAGCAGGTCTCTTCTGGCACATAGCTGCCATGAAGAACCTCGTGTACCAGACATGTATTAGCTGGATGATGGGTCTGTTTTCACATTTTAGCAGCCACCCTCTGCAAGGTGGTGCTGGAGGGAAGCTGTACTGGCAGGCTCATCAGCATGCAACAATCTATGGAGTTGACAGCAAGAAGTACCAGGGCACAGGAAAGGTGGCACCTCCAGTGATCTTTGTTGCCATAATGGTGCATACCCTTAGAGAGCCTATATGAAGGAGTCGTTCTGTTTGACGTGATGCTATGCTGTCAGAGTCCGGTTTGCTGGTTCAGTCTGCCCACAGCTGCTCTACATTTGTATCCCACATTTGTTTATTCTCCCCCTCAGCGAGATTAGGCTTTCACGACTGCCATGCTCTTTTTTTTTGTTGTTGTTGCCATGGTTACATTCACGGTAAGAGTGTTTGCACATGCGATTAAGAGCTAGAAACTGCAGTCTCCTTTTCTGCAGTGTGACCTCGCCCTTTTGAGTGACACTGTTGTGGTAAGTCTCAGGTGCAAGCTGAAAGATCAGAGAACTCTGGCCCCATGCAGAGAGAGACAAAATTGCCTTGTGAAAAGGGACAATTAGCAAAAGCCTCTGTTTTAAAATATAAAGATGATGATTTTCTTTATTTTATTAACCCTTCACCCAGCATCCAGGTGTAAATGTAAAACAATCAGTGGCAAATCCATACACTGTGAAGTCACCGTCGCCCTGCTGATTTTGAAGTAGTATTTTCAGAGCACTCGGGTGATACACAGCAACCCACTCTTCTTCCTTGCCCCCTCCCACACACGCCATTATGTTCCTCTCCGTCATCTCAGGAGACACAAATTCAGGGATGAATCTGCTACTGAGCGTAACAGACACATCTCTAATAAGGTGGCATTCAAGGGACAGCTAATAGAGGAAAAAAAAAGTGACTGAAAGAAGTGGCTAGAAAAATCAAAGTGCACAGAAGTCTTTCTAGGCAAACTGAAGTCTTGAAAAAGGAGGAGATAAAGTGGCTTTGTTAAGTAATGGTTACCTGTTTGTTTCAGGCTTTGAACCAGAAACATACTGGGACCGTATGCATCTCCTCCAGGAAGCAATAGCACACAGGTATGTACAGAGCAGAATGACTGAAAGGTTCGTAGCTCCCTGGATAATGTAGGATGAAGGCCGGCGCTGAGCAGTCGCTCCTGAGTCGCGTGGGTTCTTTGCCATCTGCCTCTCTGAAGTCTGCTTGCAGATTATTAGACTAAAATATAACTCGAATGCCTGGAGGTGGTTCTGTGGGTGCAAGGGGCAGGTAGGTAGTGTTTCAGCCTGTCACTTGTTAGCAAACCATACGCTTCTCCGAGGAAGGGCACTGCCTTTGGAAGTTGTCCTCTTCTTCTAAGAAGCCAATAATTAGATTTATTTTTGAGAAGGGATAGTTACTTCCTTCATGTGTACTTAATACAGTCTTGAACTGGATGACAACCAATGATTGACAATAGGTAAGAGACTGGGATGTGATCTGTACATAGGAGGTTGAGTCCATTTTAAAAAGGAATTGTTGGAAATGTTGAATACTATCTAGCCTGACTCCTTTGTGTGCTTGAGCTGCCCATTTGTTTCATGGGTTTGCTGCCAAGGTCTTTTCCATGACACAGAGATTGCCTTTTGTAACGGACTTTAGCTTGGAAATAAGCTTTTGTTAGCTTAGAAAGCAGGAGAGGAATAAGTATTCTACACACAGCAAAGAACTGTCAGGTGAGCTGCTTGAAGTTGTGCATGGAATATTGCCCAGCATGAAGAAAAATGTTACAGCTTGAAACATAGCCAAGGAATATCTGTCTTGACTATTGCTCTTTCCTCCTTCGTGTGCAGGTGACCCATTTTGTCAAAGACTGCTCAGTGGCCTCCCAAACTGAGCTACTTGTTTTGCGCACAAGTAAGGACAGCAAGCAGTGTGGAGTTACAAGCTTTCACACTGTGCCTAGCAAGGGCAGAGAACATTTGGAGAAGCTCAGCTCTCTTCATCCCTTTTCCTCTTGCTTCCAGGCCATAAGAAGAGGAAGCCTTTGTGATAGTGGAAGGTTTTCCCTGGTGTCCCAGCCTTGGGCTGAAGGAATCCTAGCTGGCTCTTTTTTTTTAATTATTTTTTTTATTTAATTCCTCTGGTGTTTGTTTCTCCAGATTTGGATTTGTGCAAGACAAATACTCGGCCTCTGCATTCAACTTCCCAGCTGAGAACAAGCCCCAGTATATCCATGTCACAGGTGAGCCATATTTGGCAAGCACGGGGCAAGGAGGAGGCTTATTATAAACAAAAGAACCATTTTACATGCAGTTTGTGTTTTGTGTCCGTGATGCTGGTCCTCATTACATCCATAGTCTGATAACAAGTAGGTGTATCAGCCAGCACGAACTGGAAAACTGGAGAGGCAGTATGAGTATGAAAAACATAAAGTTTTGCTGCTAATCAGTGGCACTGGCTTGAAATCTTGCTTTATAGTGTCTCTGAAACTTTTCTTTCTATAAGATGGAGAAATAGTAACAAAAAATAAGGCAGAGCTTATTCCAAGTGCAGCGTAAAGAAATGTGTACCTAGACCGTAGACTGAGGGAAAGCTGTTGAGACAACTCAGTGCTGCGTTCTCATGCTTAAGGTCAGTTGTAGATGGATCTCTACCTATACACACTGGAAGATAAATAAAGCATTTAGGATCCACTTACTCTCATTATTCTTCATAAATGTTGGTAATCTATCAGCACTTCTAACTAATCTCCATGCGTGGCATATTACAGTAAAATAGCTTAGTATGTTCAAAGGGGTTGCTGAGACAGGAAGACAATGACAGGAAGAGAGCTTCTGGAAAACTGCAGAAGAGAATAGAAATTGATGGAAGGCTAGAAAGATGGATCAGAGGTGACATCTTTGCTTCATTCCCTTCTACCAAGAGAAAGGCAAGACTTAAGTGTGCTCTCTCCCAGTGCTGTAATTTGCAGGAAGAAGCAGCACGTAAAAGCAAAGGAGGAAAAGTGTATCCCATTTTACCTTGCTAAAAGGCAATTAAATGAAACTCAATCCAGTTTCCTTTTCAGAATTTAATGAGTCAGCTACCAGCTGTAGGGATTTAGGTCTACCTAAGACTAAAGTCCTCTCTGTTTCCTCCAGGGACAGTGTTTTTGCAGCTACCATATTCCAAGCGGAAATTTTCTTGTGGGCAGCAGCGACGCCGGCGCAACTCCACTAGCTCCACCAACCAGAACATGTTTTGTGAAGAGCGCATTGGCTACAACTGGGCCTACAACACCATGCTGACGAAAACGTGGCGGTCCAGTGCCACTGGGGATGAGAAGTTTGCTGATCGGTTGCTGAAAGACTTCACAGACTTTTGCTGGAATAAAGATAGCCGGCTTGTTTTGTTCTGGACTGACTGTCTAGAGAAGATGCATGCTAGTGCTCCATGAAATAGGGTTGTATCTCTTAGGGAGACAGCTTAGAAGCTTTACCATGTGGCAGGGAAGCAGAGGTGAAGGATGACTGGAGAAGAGCCTCTCGATTGGATTCATCTTGAGGCTCCAAGAGGACCTGATCAATATTGCTGTTGATATTCAACAGAATTTGAGTAAGCCTTTGGAAAAAGAATCTGAACTCTTGTCTTGACAATATCTATCACCTGACCCCAGCTTGGTTTCAAGTAGCTCTAGTCCTTGATTGCCAAAACTTCAGATAGAGCAGCGGTAAAGGAGGGAGAATGCAAATGGTGTTCAGGGGCAGTTAGATTCCACACAGAGTGTGATGGTAGCAGCCTACTGGCCTTGGAAGTGATGGGGGCCATTTGCATCTGGTGTGCCTGACATCAGCCTCCCCCTTTCCTCTGTTCCTGTGAATATGTAAGATAAAATGTGAGAGACGCTTGTTAAATTTCATACATGTAAATAAGTGAAAATGCAGAAAATCAAGTGATCTGATATTTTGTTGTAACTCTAGACAACAATACAGAATTGGGGAATAAAGGGGAATAATTTCCAAAAGGAAATACTGCTTCTTATGTCCAGCGTGATAATGAAACGTTCAAAGTTTAGTGGTGGGGCTTTGTCCTTTAAGCATCCAGGACTTTCTGTCTGCAGCTCTGCATCTAGAACAGTGTCATGCAGCAAGAGCAAGAAGCCAGTTGCTGTCCTGGAAGGCCAGCACCCGAGCCTAAGAAGAAATCAAGGGCAGTGGAATATGAGATGCTGCTGATTGGAGGAACAACCTGGATTATGAGCAGATTTTTAGGATACGCCTGCATGCAGCAGAATGAAGATGTCTACACTCAAGTATGTAGTCTTTGTCTTTGCAGAGAAAGCTCACATACTGTGCAGGGACTAGCATGAGCTAGTTCTCCAAGGGTGGATTCAAGGTGGGTTCGTGACGTGCTCCCTGTAGCGCTCTGTGTGGGGAGCTGCTGACTCCTGCTTCGAGATCCCCGCTTGTTACCTGTCCTGCTAAACTGAAGTCAGCAGAGGGCTGACACATTCACAAGTCGTGTTCAGACCTGATTCAAGGAAAACCAGAGCTGCTACAGTTTTATCCCCTAAACTGAGTCTGAATGACTCATGCGTTATTAGACAGTACCCACCTAAAAGAGGTGGGTTTGAGCTGCATCCCTCTTCTTTCTGTTCATCTAAGTGCGGCAAAATTACCCGTGCATGTCTGATCCCCTTTAACATCTTTAGAAAACCAGACATCTCTACGCTGAGAGCAACTTTCTCTGTGTTTTGCTATGGAAGGAGCTGTGCACACAGCGGTTGCTTTGCCGCAGCAGTTTACGGGGGCGGGGGGCGGTGGGCAGGGGCAGCCCTGCAACACCCGCCTGTGCAGGAGCCCGGGGGCCGGCAGCGGCTCCGCANCGAGGCCCGCCCGTGCCCTGCCGTCCTTCTCCGGGGCCCGGCGGGTGGAAGGGGCCGAAGAACCGCTGGGGCGGCCGGTGCGAGCTCTGTTCGGGAGGGAACGGGGCTGCCGGGGTGTCTCTGCTGTGCAACCTCGTAGGTATTTAGCAGCCTTTCCCTGGTTTGTCCGGCGGGGCTGGAGCTGGCCCGGGGGTGGGATGTCCTCCAACGAGCACGGGGCATCGCGCCGACCTCGTTTCCCAGGAAAACGGGCGAAAACGGGCAAAAACCAGTCCCGACGGTCATGTGAGTTACACTTGGCTGGAAGTGCCGTCTGCCCCTGGCCTGTCTCAGGCTATTTTGGAGGTAAACCCTACTCATTGCACCTGAATGGCTCTGGGCTTAATGTTCTGGAAGTTTTAACCTGTAAAGAGTGGATGCAAAGGTTCATATCATGACTTAGACGTTGGGGGTACCTGCTCTGAACGGCAGCGGAGGGTCTGGAGGCACATGGGAAAGGGGGTTGGGCGATGCTGGCAGCTCCGGTGTTCCCTGAGGCACTCACAGACCAAAGCGGAGGAGACGGGGGCAACACAGCAGCTCTCCTGCTTTGGCCTCCTCCTTCAGCATCCGAATTTTAGGCAAGATTAATGCGTCTTTCTGAGCTTAGTTTTCTTAACTACAAACCTGGTGTAGCTTTAGCCTTTCAGAGCTGCTTTAGGCCTATTTTTATTTAAGTGTTTTGAGCTCCTCGGGCTGCTTTTAACAGCACAGTGAGTTTACTTCCTTTAAAAAAAAAACAACAACCGAACATACCACAGAAGCTAAAAATAGGAGATAATAGTTTTTATCTAACCACAACTTTGTGCATTGCATAGAAGAGGCTTCCAGCAGGACATAAGGATGAAGCGGTTCATGGCCATGTTAAACAGGAACAAAAACAAGGATCCCCCACCCACCAAGCTGATGGATCTAGCAGGACAGCTTTGCCAGGACCTCCAGAGCTCGTCTTCTAGTCTGGAGAAGCTGGTTGGGGCGATGATGGGATGCAAACACAAGATGTATTTTCTCACTAACATCCACGTTGTCCGAGCTTGTGTGTTCCTTCATATCCGTAATGGGCAGCACGATGCAGCCTGCAGACTCCTGGAGGTAGGGAGGTGTTCTTTGTTTCTTCATGGAGACAAAAAGCAGTATTAGAAAATTAGTAGAGCTATTAATGCAGAGGTACCCAGACTGCAGCACGTGGAGCCTTTCCAGCTGGTGTATGGCAGTGGGAAGTGATATATGTGTGTTGGTTGACCTGAAACACAGGATAAAGCCTTTGCTACAGGCACTTAACTGGTAATCAGCCAGGGGGAGGAAGGTAATTGAGTAATTATGGGGTTGGTTGTAGTTTGTGAAAGCAGTTTTTTTGTTCTCTATACTGTGATAGTTCTTGTTTTTTTTCACAGATTTAGGACTCAGGATGTAAAAGCCTTGGGGAGGCTAAATTTAGAGGGCTTGTCAGGATGGTAAGGTAGGATGACACCACTCAACAAGAGGGGTTGTGGCCTCTCGATCTGGTGACATAGCCCTTTCCACCAGGAGAAAAGAAGGAATTAGGCAGGCAACTCCCTGTGTACATTAGGGAATGTACAGCGAGCTGTACACTTGGGTAATACTACCAGCTTTGTCAAACCAGTAGGAATCTCTGAGTGAGTTTCTCTTTGTTGAGGGTTTTCTCCTTTATAGGAAGCCTGGCTGACTTACCTGGAGGGGGTTTGCTTACATACTGTTTTGTTTTAGTATTGCAAGGCAGAAGAGAAGAAGGAGCTGGTGCAACTTTGGCATGAGATTCACTACCGGAGGGTTATGGAGAAACACCACACCGATTTTCTGACTCCACTGCAGAAATTTCGTTGCAGGAAGAGGTACCGTGGCACGGGGAAACAGAAATTTTTGTCTCTGCTGTAGTTAACAGATGCAGGGGGTAGAGATGCAGAAGCTGGTTTTGCATCTCAAGATGGCTGCTGCTTGGAGCTAGGTTTTTCTTAACGTTTTGACTATTTGTGGCAATGGGAGAAAATTCCCGCGAACGTAAATGGCTCTTTTTGGGTCCTTTATAATCCTGTTTTCTCCTGTGTACAGGAATCCTCCACCTATTTCCCTCTGTCCTGAAGGTCTAAAGAATCGAAACTATTCAGATGAAGTACGCCAGCAGCTGCACAGGTTTGCTGCAGAGGTGACGACAAATCCAAACAAGAAACAACGGGTAGGAATATCATATTTCCAATTAAGTCTCCTTGTCACAGCAAAGCAGAACTCTGTGACTGGGGATCTATAACTGGTTTAATTCTCTATCTTTGTTTTCAGAAGCCCTAGTGGGCCTGGGGTTTCCCATATTTGATCTTTCCCTAAAGATTTCCTTAAAAAAATCATCAAGTCCACGCTAGGTGATTTCACTTGCTTTGGACAAAAAGATCAAGGGAAATAAGTTCCTCACTGAGCTTTTAACAATTCTAATTTGGCAGTGGTTGAGCATAGGCAGTGAAAACAACCACCACTCAGAAGAGCTATATTACACTGATAAATAGCTCTAACTCAACTGAGTTACAATCTGTACAAAACTGCACTTTGCTTACTGGAATGTATTTTGTACTGACTTACCACATTAAATTCACAGAATTTGAAAACACGACAGGCTGTGTTGATGTATGGATGGACAAATTTATAATGAAAGTGAAGGCCAAGTAATTCAGTAATCCTTATTGATTACTACCTTGCAAGGTGAAGGCTTCAGACTTTAGAGTCTGCCTCTGTGGTGCTCAATTTTTCCAACACCCTTCTCATGTGAGGCAGGAAGGCCTGGTAAATAATTCCACCACGTGAAGATGGATGGATTTCTTACCCTTTTCACAAAGCAGCAACAACTTCCAAATTTTCATTTAAAAAAACTAAACTGAATTAGGAGCATAGTGAAGTTGCATAATTAAGTCCTAAAAGGCCAGGATATGATGATCACTAATGCGTTCTTCACTTATGCCGTCTTACTATTTAACAGTTTAATACAGCAGAAATTTTTATGTGAACGTGATACAGATGTTTATACGGCTCATAGTTTGTGAAAACTATTTAATGCGATAAATGCATTCGTATTTATCCTGTTAGTGTCACGTTAGCGATGTGAATGTCATTCTGTGAGCAGAGCGTGCTTTGGTCAGGTTTTACATTGAAATATAGCAATATAAAATAGCAGTGTATAGTTTCTTTAACAGACAAATCGACTAGGGGAACAGGGTGGAATGTGTGTTTTCCAGCAGCTCTTTTGAATTTATGAATTGATCTCGTCAGTGGGATCCACATAGACTTATTGGAGAACTAATGAACAAATGTCTCTTGGTTTGAAAGCTCTTTTGCGGGGCTGCATTTGGCACTAAAGGGAAAAGCCTGGTTATGTGGATGTGGCTTATTCTTTTTCCCTTGATACCTGGGTTTGCAGGAGGGATTGGCCCGGGACATGAACCTGCAGCCAACTCAGGTCTATAACTGGTTTGCAAATTATCGACGACGTCAAAAATCCTGCCTCCCTCATATGGAAAAGGTCAACAACTCATGTCCTGAGAGAACTTTGACTTACCACACAAAGGAGCAGCAGGATAAAGGATCCTACACTTCACAAATTGCAGGTTTGTCTCTTCCTAATGGGCTTAGGATGTGGTCCAGAAAAACAATTTTAAATTCCCCCAGGAAGGGAAGGATGTTCCTTCTCCAGAACAGCATCTTTATGCTGATGGATCAAGTGGACACTGGAGGACTCTGCTTCAGTGGAGCGCCTCATTGTTTGGCTAGAGGCTGTCAATCTCAAGAAGGAGCAAGTATTGCTAAGGCCTGTGCAGGGAGAGGTGAAAAGAGATGCCCGTCTCAGAAGGGGCACCAAATGAAAGCAAATACATAGGAGGCAGCAGGTTTTAGCTCTCGGATTCTGGGATCAGGACAGTACTCCAGTAAAACCCAGTTATTTCCATGTCCGTTCACAGAATCTTGACCAAACTTCCATCCTGGGGAATGAGAGGGTCTTGCTGCATTTGGCAAATTAGACTTGTTTCGTTGCTTTTTTTGGAGTAAATGTTAGTGTTCCTTCACCTGCCTGGCCTGCACCTTTCAGATGGATCTTGTGTAGGCATCAGCCCTGAGCGAAAGGAGATGACCCTTACGCCTTGTGACCCAGGGTGGGAGCAGTCAGCTGCAGATCTGGATAGGCCTCCTGAAGGACAATATTTAAAGATGTTGGAATCCAGGTGATGTATGAGAAGTTCTTTACAGTGACAGTTCAGAGACAAAGCAACCTTTAGACCGGTTCATGGAACTGACTTTTGTGGCAGTTTCCAGGGGGCGTCACTTAGGGGTTGTGACTCCATAAATGAGAGTTGTCCATGGCCAGCATCAGGCAGGCAGAGGATCTAGGAGTCGCAGCTGTCAAGGGCTGGATTCAAAGGTTTAGCTCGGGAGGTCTCCAGCGAAAGCAAAGCAGTGCTTTGCAGAGTAGTATGTCTGGCTGATTTTTCTCCATCGTTGCAGCTTTATGCAGAGCACTGAGCTTTATGAAGCGAGGACAAGCAGCGCTTTGTTGACCGCTCACCATGTGACACAACCTGTAGGTTATCGCACTGAGGCTATGCTGCAACCAGGAACCTGCTTTAACTCTGCTGTCCTGCAGCCCAGAGAAGTAGCAAACAGTAGTGATGTCAGCCACCAGCTGGGGAACTTGGTCCTGTGTCCTTGCGGGTCCATTACCTTCCCAGATGAACAGCTGGCCATGTGGCAGACCCCTTGGAGCACCAGAGTAGTCTCTGACTCCCTGTTGACCCCAAGTATAGAAGGTGAGTAAAACTGCACCCAGATTGTTGACCTTAAGAGTATTCAAGCTTCTCTTCCCTTCGTTGTAAACACTTGCTCACTTACGTGGCTTTCTGGTGTCATGACAAGTGGAACTCTAGAGTTCTGCTCCTGTAGTAACTCAGTGAGAAAACCTGTTGATGTAAGGTGTTGAAGCAGACATTCTTACCTACTCTTTTGCTTCAACTGTAACTGCTTCCATAAGACAGTACTTTTCCAGCAAGCATTCCAGCAAGTACATTTTCTTTTAGCATTTCCATTGGAAGAGTCCCTTCAGGTGTTGTCTGCTCACCTGGTCAGTTTGCAGGCCTCTGGGTTTTTAAATGCCCGTCATTCTTAAAAGATTGCCTGAGCAGAGGCTGGGAACTTCTCAACTGTGACATGGTGCTAGTCTTCAGCAACACATTCTCACTTTTCTTTCTCCTTCCTGCTATTCTTCCTTTCTCCTTTTGTTTCCTTCCTATCCAGTTTTGTTCAGCATTCCCACTCTCTCTTTTCTTCTCCCTGTTCTTCAGAATAGAAAGGTGACTCTGACTGCTATTAACCCAGCCCCTGGTGAATGTGGAGCAAGGAGGGGAGAAAGGGTCAGAGGTTGGAATCATGTTATCTGTGATTGCCTTTAATTTGAGCATTTATTTCAGCAGGTATCAGAGCTCCCTTGAGCAGAGTTCCTCAGGGTGGCTGTATTGAGGCCAGTTCAGGAAGAATCATTCAGCAGTCAGATTTTAGAGGAGGACAGCTAGGGACCTTGGAATCTATTCTTCCCCACAGGTAAAGGGAGTGGAAAGCACAAGGCTTTTTAAAAGCAGGAGTAATAATGATGCTGTGGGTCTAGCCTTGTCATGATCCTCCTGTTGAAGAGCGTTGTAGAAAGAGTGTAGAGATACATCTCATTCCAGGGGCCTGACTCTCCTTATGTCCATTATACTTTGAAGGAATTTGAATCTGTGCACTGGAAATGGAAAACACTGTAGGTGTATATGTGTGTTATGGTGGTAGCACAAAGGAGATTTGGGACCAGCCTCATCAGAAAAGATATGAACCCATTCTTTAAAGCAGGTTTAGCTTCTGAGCTATTTGCCTGGTTTTCTATTCGGCAGAAAATTGTAACCTGTACTGATCCAGTGAGGGATGATTCTGTGGGCTGGGTTGGCAGGGCCTGTACTTAATCCTAAAATAGTTTTTGTAGCTTCATAACCTCATGACAAGATTATTCCATAGTGCAAGCTTTCCAAATTGGAAGACAAAGACAGGCACTGTTCTGTCTTTCTGTTTTCCACCTGTAAGAAATGTTTCAGACCGCAGGTTTTCTCTGGGACTTGAGATAAATTCACAGAATGCAAACCAACAAAAATCTGTGCCATCTTCCATGTGTTACACAACTTCCATAACGTTACATAAAAATAAACACTGCCAAACAGGCTTTATGAGGTTCCTTTCATTTACTGATCTGCAAGACAGAGCAGGAGCAGTAGCCCCGTTCCATAACCCTTCTGCTTGACCCTGTCCAGCATTTGTGCCAGCATGACACTGTCAGTAATATGTCAGAGATAGGTAGAAGCAGTTTTATTCCCACATTATAGATGAGGAAGCAGAGGCATAGAGAGGCTTTGTGGCTTGTCAAGCAACAAGGGAAGGCAGCGATTCACTGAAGATAAAGATCAATGGGGTTTTGCCTTCCAGTTCTCTGCTAAAAACATTTCTGCTTTTTGCCCCTGTATCCCAGTTGTTCTGGTGCTTACAGTTGTTCACATTCATGTCAGACTCTGAATTGCTGAGGAGAACCCAGGTCTGGGCACTTCAGCCTGTGTTTTAGGATTCATACTTTTAAACAGTGGCTAAAGGTCATGAAAGATCAGTGAGGCTTGCTGGCAATATTTTGGCTGGACTTAAAATTGCTTGTTCTGACTCTAGAGTGAGCTCATGTTTATTTTTAAAATATGTTCCACCAGTAGAAAAAAAAATCTATGGTGAATGTCTTCTTGCTGGGTATGTCAGTTGTGCCAGGAATCCACACACCCTTTATCGTATTCCTGGCAGAGGCCGGAGTTGCTGCTTCATTTATGCCTTCTGGTAAGGATGTAGTTATCTGAACTCTGTTCGTAAACCTGTTTAGTTGCCTGGTCCAGCTCCATCCAAAACCTCAAACTCCACAAATTACTACGAATTTTATGGAACATCAGTCTCTTCAGAAATGAGTGATGCTCAGGCTGCAATTTCATCTAGGCCTTTTTGCAGTTTCTCTCTAGAGAACCAGGAGACCTCGTGTGGGTAGTCTTGGGTAAGATCAGCGCTCAGTGAATGGCAATGAGTGAGGGTCACCTTTGTTATCGGGCAGAGCCCTCTAGCAGAGCTACTGGATTAGAGAGAAGCGTTTGTGTCACCCCAGTCATCTTTTGCAATAGTGGTGCAATGAGCATCGCTCATCTGGGGACTCATGAAGGAGTCAACAGCTTAAACTCTAAGGAAAATTAGTGCTGCTGTCCTGGAAAGAACGGGCAGTGGAGTTATCCCTGCTTTACAGATAAGAGTAAAGTACAGAGAAGGAAATAATTTAGCCAAGGTCACCCACCCGGAGTGGACTTGTGCTAAGCCCTCGCTGCCTTGCCAGCACCTGTGGCTCCCTGCCCTCTAAGTGCAGGGACAGAGCTACAAGTCAGCCAAAGGACCCTTAATCTGCTTGTCTCATTTTTAAAGGTGCTCACTTGGAAAGGACCTGGCCTGAAAGCTTATTAGAACAATTCCTGTTGAATTCTTTCATGGACTTTTTACAGTCAGTCCTACGCACTTGGGCTGATTCCAAACCTCTTATGATCTGCAGGGCTGTGAGGTGGGAGTGTGAGGGGGAACCAGGCTGGAAGCTGACTGTCTCCATCTGCTCTTGCTGCCTGACAGGAGCGTTTGATCCAGCTAGCAAACTGGAAGTCCCTGTGGGACAGCAAACAGATGCTCGCCTTTACAGATAGCGGGGTTGTATCCTCTTCACTCCTCGAGTTGGCACAGGTGGAGTTTGGCCCAGCTAATGGCTCACAGGCGATATAACTCTCTCATGCCTCCCATTTCAAACAGGAGAGCACGCTGAACGCTGTGGAGCAAGACAGACTGCATTTATGAGCCAGCGTATTGATTTAGAAAGCATCAGTGCTGAGATGTTTGTTGCAGCTTACCGCTTCTGCCTGCATTTTTGGAATTCCAGCGCAGAGTGCTAGGAATCCTGCTGTTAGGCTCTCCCTTCTGGATCACCCAGCACACTGGCAGGCAGCAAGTTCAAAACTGCACTAAAGGAGGCTACTTTTTGGCATGTTGCGTAATTAAATCGTGGAATTTGTTGCTAAGGGCATTGTGTGTGTCAGTCTAAGCGGGCTATGAAAAAGGATGGAACACATTCGGGGAGGGGCAGAGGGCTGAGTCCATTTGTCATTAGTACATGTAATTGCCTGAATGCCGCCTCCGGCAGAGGGGTCTTAAGACTGACTGCTGGAACCTGGGGGGCATTCCAAAGAAGGGCAACTTGGCACTTGTTGTGTTTGTCTGCCTCTTTCCTAAGCTCTATTAGTTGGCACCTTTGGTCTGGGCCTGTGTGGCTGTTTATACCATGGGCTATTCCTGGTGGTGGTATGGGCAGTGGTGTTGGTGTATAGACACTTCTGAATTGGGGATGAAGGGAGAGAACATCCCATCCTCATGTACCCAATGTCTCCTACTTGACCCAGTGCCCGCAGACTGTGACCTGTTTCAAGAGATTGGCAGAGCCCCCAAGAGAGGTGTGGATGGGGAAGCCACATCCCCAGGCTTTCTACTGGTGGCCTTGAAAAGCTGTAGTAGAATTGTAGCCAATGTTGTGGCTATGTCTAAAGTGTGTTTTGACTCTTAGGATCTGTGTTTTTAAAATATGTTCCAGGAATGAGACATTTTGATAGACATCTCCCTGTTTACAGAGAGTATTCTAGGGGCATAAGGAAAGTTGAAAATCAAGATGTCATTCCTGTCTGCTGCTCCTGGTCAGGCTACTCCTTGCAGTGCAGAATCTGTATTTTCAGGCCATAACAATTTAGAGAAATGGGGTAGGTTTGTAGACTACCTAACAGAGCTCTGTTGAATGAGTAGTCTTGCCAGCAGCCCCTCTTGTCCCACTGCAGTAGTGAGTGGAGCATAAATATAATGGCATTTGTATATCATGTTTTCTTCCAGTTCCTGTCAGACTCTGTTTGACAAGCCTCAGTGTCCGTCTTTTTCTGCACCCTGCGTGGAAGAAAACCAAACCAGGGGACAAAGCCAGGTAAGAGAACACACCTAATGTTCAGAGAAAGGAGCTTAGCCCTATACACACTATCCAGCTGTAGCTCTCGCACAGGAGATGTGAAATCTAGCATTTTATTTAGTATGAAACATGTTTGATTTAAGCATACCTTTTGGAATCCAGTTCAGGGCAAGCTGGGCATTCTCTGGGTGGCATCTAGCAGATGCTAGGAGGAGAGGTGGATTTGTTGTTTGTTTTTTTTTCCACTTGGATTGCTTATCAGACCCTGGTTTTACTAAATGTGTCATTGAAATAATGGCCAAAGCAACCTGTGCAGATCCAAGGTGTCATTTAAATTTTGAGCAATGAAGGGCTCACCGAGCATTGTGGAAAGCAGGTGACAGGAAGATGGCTGCTTGAGGGTCCTCCCCTCTGAGACGTTCTGCAGAATTTGATGCTTCTCTCTCAGACCTCTTAAAATATTTAACATAATTTTCATTTCCAGGTCTGAGGAAAAAGGACTTCACTGTTCTGAGATGGCTGCTAGCAGTGTATAGAGCAGTGTTACTGTAGCAAACAATAAAAGAAGTTCCTTCTGTAATCTGGGTGCAGTCTGCTTGCCTTCTTAAGGTGATTTAAGGGCAGTAGAGAATAGGAGTTGGAAATCTGGTGCTTTCAAGGGAATGGGAGCACATCTGTGAATTAAATGTTACCTAAAAATAGAACTCAAGAAAGCCCCTATCTAAACTGTACCTGGAGCTATTTTTTGGCTTCATGTGTGTTGGTCTACCAGTCAGCTGGCATCCATTTCTGTGTCTCTTGTAGTGTGAGCTGCTGGAGAAAACCTTTTTAAAAGAGATTTTGAAAAGCTGGAGGCCATATCTCCTGGCTGCGTTATAGGAAGTGGCTGCAGCTCTGAGGGCAGTAACAGAACCTCTTTTGAGCCTTTGAAAGCATCAATATAAAGATCTGTATCTTGGAAAGTGGCCTTTTTACCAGCCATAATGTGAGGCAGACAAGTAGGAAAGCTTTGGGCATTAATAATGAATGAGCCTTTTCTAAGATTTCCAGAGCACGCATTTTCTGTAGCTGGGGTTTTCATCTCGCTATTTTGCATTCTTGTGCTGATTTTGCAATGGTGTAGAAACGTGACACTCAGTGCAGTGTGGGCTGGGGAGCAGGATACTGTGTGATGCCTGCAGATGTCAAAAGGGGACATCTTCAAATTTTTGTTGTAATTACTCATTTCAGGAATTTAGAAAATCATTTTTTTGCATATATTTAATGTGCATTGTAGGAAAAGGAAGAGCTTGAATGGGTGAATGATTTTACAGCATTCTACAGACTACCTGGGCAAGCGCAAGGGATATGCAGATGTTTGGTTCCTGTGCCTGAACCACAGGGGTGCAGATGTTACACTCCCTTTTGTCCACGCGTGACTTTCAGTTTGCTTTTCTTATGTCATGCATCCCGTCAGAGCCAAAATAAGAGTAAAACAGAACAAGCAACAACAAAAAAAAATAATTCATTTTGGAGACATTTATTTCCCTTCCTGAACAGAGCTCCTTTGTTTAGGTGATCATTCCCTTAATTATTTCATCCTGGTCTTACCTTCTGTCATTTACTTACTTTTATAGGAGCCAATGCCTTGGGCAAAGGGCACGGGATTGCTCTTCTCTGAATTACTAAGAATTGAATTGTGCACTGATTGTGCTCATCATTGTCCTGGTTTGAGTTAGAACAGAAAGCTGCCCTGACCCTAAACTGTGACAGTCATTTTTACATGCACATCCTCTACAGATGGATTACTCTACCTGAACTTAGAGGGGAACAAGGACTTTGTCACTTCATGCACACAGCCCTCCCCCTTGACATTCCCGTTTGAGATAAAGTCTTGTGCTATTGTCCGTCTGCCCAAAGGAGCTCTTCCACCATGAGTAACGACATCGTTAAAGATCGGAGGTAGTGAAGCTTTGATTCCTTCCTGTGTCTTTCAGGTCCTGGAGGATCCAGTTGGTGACCTGTCAACCAACAACATGTTCTGGTGATTCCTTCCTGTGTCTTTCAGGTCCTGGAGGATCCAGTTGGTGACCTGTCAACCAATGACACATTCTGGGCAGCATGGCTGCTCTTTGAATTCTCAGCTGGTGGACAAATGTGACCTGCCTGCAAAGATGCTCAATATGGTCTGCGCTTCCCCAGGAAACACCCCATCCCTTCCTGGGTTGTTTTTATTTGGTTGTTTTTGGAGTTTCTTTTGGGGTTTTTTTTATATAAATGAGGGATTTGACATGAAGATCTAGAGAGTGAGGTAGAGGGATGAAGGCTTTTTCTAATGGTTACAAAGTTGGGTTTAGTTACAGTTTTACTAAGAATTTCGGAAGGTATAGAAGAAACCAAAGAGGTGCATTGTGGACTGTAGTTTTTTACTGGAGCAGTCTGAAGCTGCACTGTAGATGCTAAGAATATCAAGTCACTGGTTCTGTCACAGTTACAAGTTTCTACCCATAGCACTGGTCAGATTCATTACATCATAAAGTTAAACGAAGCTCCTGTACTCAAAAAGAGTAAAATTTAGTTACATTGTCTAGCAGTGGATATCGGATAACTTTTTCTCAGGCCTGGAAAATAAGGTCTCAGCTAAGGGCTGCGTAAAATACCGCTCGTTCTCATCTCTGTTTTTCTGTTGCACCACTGGGTGTAACTTGCAGAGTGTTTCATACTCCATAGTGCCACAAATGACACAAAGTGAAGCATGGCAGAATTTTCAGGTGCTAAAGTTAGTGTTCTTGCACGACTGGGGAAGGGCATACCAGTGTTGTTGATATTTAATGCTACCTGTATCTCACATTGGCCAGGAAAGAAGGATGAATGGAGGAGGTGGGAGCTGCTGAACCCTCTTAACCCATTTTCAGTCCCCAGATCTGGACAGACTGAAACTGCTGAGGCAATTGTGTCAGCCTTTAGGTGGTCTGCGGTAGTCTGACACAGGCAGCAGCAGGCGAGTGCGTCCTATTCAGATGAGTGCCCTGCAAAGCAGTGCGAGTTGTGCAGATTCCGTTTCCTACACGTGGTAGTAAAGTGTGGGGCTAATGCTGTATTTGGCTGAAGGCTGCTTACTCTGTGGGGGTGAACTGTTCCACTGCAGCTCCAGGGGTGTGCACAACTTTCTTTGTTTTGCCCAGTACTTTTCCTTGACCCAGCCTCAAGGCTGCCTGTCACACTCCTCCACTCCATCTCACGCTCCTCACCGCTCAGGAGCCCTCTTTCCTTAAGCAGAATTTTGTATGAGAGCATCAGGGCGTGAAGTAGCAAAGGAGACCCTTGATGCGGGTTTAAAAGTAATGCTGCAAGTCACTGGGCAGTCTTTTGGGTATTTTCCCTAAGTGTTACCGCAATTTTTTGTATCTGTATTGCAAAAGGGGTAATCTTCGCCAAAACTCTAGCCCTGAGATACACGTAGATGCCTCCGGTACCTTTTGTAATAAAGTTAGCAATAAAGGTTAAGAATAACTCTTTCTCCAGGGTTCATTTTTCGAGGTGAGGGTGTCAAGTGATAATTCACACAGGGGATTTAATCATGTGCTGAGTTTTAACGCATGTTGAGACTCTGATGTTTCTTTATTTTGGTGGATCTCACTCGGAACGCCATTTTGTTGTTGTCAGCGGTTTTAGGTTCAAACCAGCGGTGTTTGGAAGGGTTAGGCGTATCTTCACACTTATGCTTTCTTCAGCAATCGGGCTTTTGGGCGAGTCCGGGCAATGGAGACGGGCGGCCGCGGCCGTCCCCCCGGCCCCTCTCGGCCGCCGCAGAGCGGCTCTCGGCTCCGGCAGGAGCGACGTGCTCTTCCCGCCGCCTTCCTGCTGCCTGCCCGTTGGTCCCTCGCCGGTAGCAACAGCGACAAATATATCCTGCCGCCCTCTGATTGGCTGCCGCCTCCCGCCGAGC